>OU342741.1:377604010-377897944 GCA_910589775.1 Avena eriantha
GACTCGTGGAAACCAAGGAGGGAGCAGCTCATCATAGGACCCGATGCTGCAGATTCTGTAGATGCTAGTTTTCGACCGTGAAGCTAGTAGAGCAGTGCGCCAAGCCAATCTAGCCACCCTGCAACAAATCGCTCAGATGGCCCACAATAATCAAGGCCAAGGAAACCAAGACAACCATGGATCCAAACTTAAGAACTTTCAGAATACCAATCCCCCTATCTTCAACAAGTCTGAGGATCCCTTGGATGCAGATGACTGGCTGCAAACCATGGAGAATAACCTGGAAGTCGTAGGAGTTGACGCCAACGAGAAAGTACTGTTTGCCACCCATTATATGGCAGGAGATGCAAGAGCCTGGTGGAATAGCACCCGTACAATGAACCATAGTCAAGTGATGATGTGGGAAGCTTTCAAGGTCAAGTTCAGCTGCACCCATGTGCCACAGGGTTTAGTCACCAGAATGAGAGATGAATTCAGAGAACTGAAGCAAGGCAAGATGATGGTAGTGGAGTACCGTGACAGATTTTTGTCCCTCGCTAGGTATGCACCTGATGAGGTCAACACTGAAGCCAAGAAGAAGGAGAGATTCCTGAACGGATTGCATGATGAGATGCAGACGGTGTTAGTCAACATCCGTTTTGATGATCTCGAAGAGCTAGTCGACTCTTCCATCCAGATGGAAGGGAAGATCAACCAAGCAAATGACAACCGCAAGCGCCTATGCCCCAAGGAACAATAGACCCCCAATGTCTCTCCCAAGCTACCCCAACCATAGCGGAGGAAATGTGAAGTCCGGAGGAAACCAAAACAACAACCCCAGCAACTCCAACAACTTCAACCGGGCACCGCCCAACTCCAACAACTTCAACCGTGCACCGCCCAAGTCCAACAACAACAACAACAATACTGCCCCAAGGACTGGAAGTAATGTCGTGCCTATTGCACCAAAAGACAAGTCTTAGATTACTTGTTTTGAGGGTGGAGTCAAGGGTCACTACTCCAACGAGTGTCCCAAGAAGATTACAGCCACCACCAATGTGAATGCCCCAGCTCAGCAGCAACGCCGTGTCTAGCCTGGAAGAAGATTTGCCCCAGGGAATTCGCTCAACTGCAACGGTCGTATGTTCCACACGAACGCTAAAGAAGCCCAAGAAGCGCCAGATGTCGTGCTAGGTATGTTTTTGTTAACTCAGTATTAGCAAGAGTGTTGTTTGATTCTGGAGCATCGCACTCGTTTGTTACCAAAGAATTTGCATGCACTAGTAAGATTCACCCAACCAAATTGAAGCATGTTATGATATTTCAAATACCTGGTTCAACCACCAAGGCTAGAAAAAATTGCAAGGCTGTACCTATCAGAATCCATGGGATAGATTTTTATGCCAATCTAATAGTACTTGGAACCAAAGGTTTGGAAGTAGTACTAGGAATGGATTGGATGTCGAAACATAAAGGATTGATCGACTGTGCCAAGAAAGCCATCACCATGACCAGTAGCTCTGGAGTATCAGTAGAGCATGTATCTGAAACCTTGCCCTGTCAATTCAAATGCAACAAGAGTCTAGCCCTACCCACCATAGACCAAGTCAGAGTAGTTTGTGAATACCCCGACGTATTCCCAGATGAATTGCCCGGTATGCTCCCAGATCGGGATATTGAGTTCATTATTGAACTAATTCCTGGAACTGGACCCATAGCTCAGAGACCTTATAGCATGAACCCATCAGAGTTAGTGGATCTGAAGAAGCAACTTGATGTTATGCTGGCGAAAGGTTTGATTCAACCAAGCGCATCGCCATGGAGATCGCCCGTTTTGTTTGTCGACAAGAAAGATGGAGGTAACCGTTTGTGCACAGATTACCGGAAGCTAAATGATGTCACCATCAAGAACAAGTTGCCCAAGATAGAGGATCTGTTTGATCAGTTGATCGGTGCCAGAGTGTTTTCTAAGATTGATCTTAGGACTGGTTATCATCAACTCAAGATTTGTGCAATGGATATTCCAAAGACCGCCTTTACCACCAGATATGGATTGTATGAGTATACGGTCATGTCTTTTGGATTAATGTGGCGCCCCGCAAAAACCACTACTAGAAAATCGCGTTGTTTTTGTGCATTGCATCATCATGACCGCATGCTCATGGCATCATGCCACCTTGCATTTGAGCATCGTCATGTCATCTTGCATTTGTTTGCATAAAACTATTTTCGAATAGTCTGTTTTTGTTTTCGAAACGGCCCGTCTTTATTTTAAATCAAAACCCGGGTCACCGAATTATTTTGTTTCGTCTACCAACGGTTTCCAAAAGCCCCGTTTTAAATATTAGAATATTTATTTTATTTTTAGGGGGCAGCCGTACCGGGCCGATCCGACCCAGTCGGCCACCCCCAGTGCAAAAACCAGAATCCCCAAACCCTTTTCTACCTAAACCTAGCCTACCCACCCTTCCTCCACCTCACCCTGACCAGTCCCCTCCCTCCACCTCACACCTCCACACCACCCCAGCCTATCCCAGGCCGCCACATCATCCCACCTATCCACCTCACCACTCCCTACCTACCCCCCCCCCCCCCACACACACACAACACACACAGCAGCACGCCTCCACCCGCCAGCGCACGCAGCGCCCACCTGCTCCCACCGCCTGCCACGCCTGCAGCGGGGCCCCACCCCCGCGTGGCCCCACACCCGACTGCCTCCCTCTCTCTCTCTCCCACAGACGCGCCCCGCGCCTCCTTCTCTCTCCCCACCCTCTCTCTCCAACGCCCGCCCGTCGCCATCCCCGCCGCCGGCTACTCCTCCAACCCCAAGTCATGCCGCCGCCTTCGCCGAGCCCTGCCACCGGGGCCTCGCCTCTCCACCTCCGCCCCCTCCCTCGCCCTCTTCCGCGGCCGTCCATGCAAGCCGCCGCCACCGTCGGTCCCTCCTCTCCTCGCCGGAAGCCGCCGCGCCACCGCCCTCTCGGCCTCCTCCTTGAGTCTCCTCGCCGCCTCTCCGGCCTCCCGAGTGGCCGCCGCCACCATCCTCCACGCCGGTGTCTCCCTCTCGCCTTCCTCTGTGCCGCCGCTGATCTCCGTCGTCTCCCTCTGCCTCACCTCGCCGCCTGGGCCTCGACCCCCGTCTACCCCGACGCCCTCGCCTCGCCGCCTCCTTCCTCCGACCCCGCCGTCCTCGCCTCCGCAAAGCCCACTACCGGCCGGTCCTCGCGAGCCCTGCGGTGGCCTTCTGCTGGTCCAACCGCCGCCGCCACAGGCGCAAGCTCTGCGTGCCCTGTCGCCTTGGACGTCCGCCGCCGCTACCGCCGGCATCGGTCGCCGCCTTCCTCCTCCCTGACCCGCTCTGCCGGTGGTGCGCCGCCTCTGTCATGCTGCTCTGCGGTTGCCATCACCCTACGCCCGCCCGCGTCGCGTCTCGGCCATGGCGGTTCCTGCTCTTCCTCAACCTGGCGCTCCTCACCGAGTCCTGCAGGGCCGTCGTGCCTCTCGAGCTCGTCCGTGTGTGTGCCGCCGCGGTTAGCCTCGCCATCGCCCTATCCCGCGACCCCGCCTCTCCTCTCTGGCCTGGCTTTGTACCTGTGTGATCCGGTGTAAAAATGTGTTGATGTGGTACTATTGATGCTGTTGGGCAAAGAGGACCGTGTCGCCACCGAGTTCTACTCCTTAGCGTGTCGCCATCCAATACCGTCCCCAGGGGTCTCGTGTGCAGTGTACCTGTCAAGGTCTCCAGACGAACAAGATCGACAAAGATCAAGTTGTACCAGAACTACCGACAAGATCTCCGATCCCAACCGCTCGAAAAGTTCGCCATCGATCGAAGACGCCTAGACCCGAGATGCCAAGATCTCCGCGAACGACAAGACCGTCGACACGATCCAAAGACCGAACCCTGGCGCGCCAAGTTCTTCGTCCCCGAGGACCGATCCATAGGATGCGACAAGTTCTCCTTCCCGGCTGCGATGCCCGAGAACCCGGACGCCAAGGTCGTCGACACGGATACGCCAAGTACTTCCTCGAGGACGCCAAGTTCTTCACCCCGAATGCCAAGACCGACCCGGTACGCGGACCCGACAAGATCTTCGCGACGACGAGATCGACACCGACCAGGGCGAGTCCGATGCGCCCCCGACGCCAAACCAAGTCCTTCTTCCCAGATGCGACAAGATCTACTTCCGTTGTCCAAGACCGTTCCACTGAGACCGATCCCCGTCGAACCCCGAACCCCCGGAACCCAAGTTCGACGAACCCTAATGTGATTCCTTATCCGAGACCCCCATTATTTTTATAATATGACATTATCGACTGTCGCATATTAAATTGTTCATCTCGCATGCATATCATGATCATGCCGGATCTTCTATTAAATATTGCATCCGGTGTTTCTTCTAGTGTTTGCTTCTTCGCGGATTAGGCCGATGAGTGGATGCGAGTATCGACAAGTTCTCCGAATATGAACCTTCGACAGTGTTTTCCCGGGCGAGCATCTCTTCCCCTTCTACCTATTTTGCATTTATAGTCTTTATTTCCTCCTGCTGATCTATTGCTATCCGTGTCGCGATGCTTTAGTTTCCGTGCCCCAGATATATCCCGTGCAGCCTCTATATTGCCTTGGACACCTCCTATTACCCGTGTTTGGTAGACAGCTGGCCTTGCGAGTCGTAGTCGCTTGCTCAGGTGTGATCTCGTGTTGTCAAGTACCACAGTTGTTGGAATGCTGGCAGATGTTTCTGGCGGAATTGCTTAATGGTGGAGTTAATCATGACTTTAAATACAACTATTAAAATGCTAGATAAAATTAATGCAGAGGCATCGGTGGGCAATAGATGTTATTTGGTTCTTCCACGCTCACTTGTGTCCCGTAGGACCCCGAGTACTTGATACCTGTTCCTTGATTTTTCGCACTATCCACATCCGGGAGGCCTTATGGACCCCCCTGAGCCAGAGCTTGATTCATTTCTATTTCTTGGGGCCACAAAGTAGTTTGGGGCTTTATTACTATCCTGTACTTATGCCATGCTTTACCGCTTTATTTACGATTGTGCGTGGAGCACCTGTACTGTTTAGGATCGTGACACGTTTTCGCTGTATCGACAAGCCCAATCACACTTTCGGGTTCCCAGTCGTTTACAGCCGTCCACACAAACCCTGGGTCCGTTCCGGAGCCGGCCAACTTCGTTGCGGGTAGCTTAGTGGGGTGGCCCCCTGAAATATTTCTGAATCCTCTGATCGCTTTGTCGTGAATGCCTCGTTGGGTTTTGAGTTGGTTTTTCCGAGGTTAATCGAGTGTGTGTTGCTATTTGTGCAGCCCTGCAGGGTAAAACTTTCTGAAAGTCGTGTCCGCGGTTATGGATGACTTGGAGCACAGTATCTCGATCATAGACAAGCATAACTAAAGTAGTGCTATAAATTTGACTTAATATGTGACTAGTAATCAGCTCAAGTATAACGGAATGGATATTAAAAATGCCAACAACTGGTGGATCTGTGGTGATCTATGTCATACTATACCCGCCTAGTAAGTATTACAACTCCAATGGGATGTGATAAAAGCGCCAACAACTGCTGGTTTTTGGGATTCCTCAAGATAATTAAATCTGACTAGTAAATGTTCCAACTACAACAGAAATGTTAACTAAAACTGCCCACTACTTATGCTATCAGGATGACTCATGCTATCTATATCTGACTAGTAAGTGCTGCAACTATAATGGAATGAATAAAACTGCCAACTGTGTGAGTTCCTTGGTCTGACTTCCTCGTTTGGTCTCGAGGGGAAAATACCAGGATGGGTTTGTTTGGTGTTAGCTTCAGGTTGGATCCGAATAGGTCTTTCTTAACCCTCTCTGATAACCGCCAGTTGTATCGAGTCTCTATAGGCTATTTAGTGCCGCTGCGCTGCCGCTTCAGCCCACCATACCTATGTAGGCGAGAGCCGCCGAATTCTAGCCTCGCTGTGTACTGGCCTCAGTATTGACGCTCCTCCTTTTCCTTTGCCCTTTGTCGGCACCCCTTTTGTTTTAGCAGGTTTGAGATCGACGTCGTTAGCAGGGTTACCCTTCCGCCTTGGCCTGGGCAGGGTTATGGACGCCATTGGTTATTCTTCAGGGCTCTTAGCCCCATTTGCATCTTGTCCGTAGTCGGACGCCCTATCGATTTCAAGGTGATTTGGATCTTTGTATTGTATATCTGTATTCTTGACTCGTGGAGTCGTGTTGTATATATATATTTGTTCTGTGGGTCCCATTGAGGACTATTGTGTAATGGTATTACTTTGTTTTCCACCTGCACAAAAGTGCCTGGTGGGCGTCCTTGAATCGTTTCTATGCGGGTTTGGCGGGAATCGCTAAAACTTGCATAGGGCCGATTTCAGGGTGTTACAATTAACCAATGCCCTCGCTTATTTCATGAATCTCATGAATAAGATCTTTATGAACTTTTTGGATAAGTTTGTTGTTGTGTTTATCGACGATATTCTTATCTATTCCAAGTTAGAAGAAGACCATGAGCAACATCTGGGAATCATCCTTGAAACCCTTAGAGAGCATCAGTTCTATGCCAAGTTCAACAAATGTGAGTTTTGGCTGAAAGAAGTAGGATTCCTCGGACATATTGTGTATGCAGGAGGAGTTGCTGTTGATCCCGCCAAGATCAAAGATGTTGAAGAATGTGAAGCCCCAACCACTCAAACCCAAGTCCGTGCATTTCTCAGATTAGCGGGATACTACCGCAAGTTCGTAGAAGGATTTTTGAGTATCGCAAGACCGATGACCCAATTGTTGAAGAAGGATAAGAAGTTTGAATGGACCGACAAATGTGAAGCAAGTTTTCAAGAGCTCAAGAAGAGATTGATTTCAGCCCCAATATTGATTATGCCAGATATCAAGAAGCCCTTTGATGTGTATCGTGATGCATCCAAGATTGGTCTCGGATGTGTGTTGATGCAAGAAGGCAAAGTCATAGCATATCTATCCCAACAACCGAAGCAGCATGAGCAAAACTACCCTACCCATGATCTTGAACTAGCAGTTGTAGTTTTAGCCTTGAAGACATGGCGTCATTGCCTGATGGGTAATCGCTGTGAGATTTATTCAGATCACAAGAGCCTGAAGTATATTTTCACTCAAAAGGAGATGAATATGAGGCAAAGGAGATGGATAGAGTTAATCAAAGATTATGATCTTGACATTCACTATCGACCCGGCAAAGCCAATATGGTAGCGGATGCTCTTAGCGGATTGCCATGTAGATTAAACACCATGATCAAAGAGAACCAGCCAAGTTTGCATGAAGAGTTGGAGTAGTTTAAAACTGAGCTCTAGCATTGAACTTCAACCCACTTTTATTAGCCAAATCAAGGAAGCCTAGAAGGGAAATGCAAGTATCGACGGAATCAAACGTCGTATTGGTACATGAAAGGTACCTGGATTCACTGAAGATGAAGAAGGAGTTCTGTGGTACAAAGGACGTATATGTGTGCCAGCAGATTTGGAGTTGAAGCAAGTTATCATGCAAGAAGCTCATGATACTCTTTATTCTATCCAGCCTAGAGGAACAAATATGTATCAGGATTTGAAGGAGCAATTTTGGTGGCACAAGATGAAGCTACATCGCCAAGTGTGATATCTGTCAAAGAGTCAAAGTGGAACATCAGAGACCCGCAGGACAATTGCAACCATTGCAGATTCTAGAATGGAAATGGGATTCTGTTGGAATGGACTTTATCACCGGTTTGCCTACTTCTAGTAGGGGAAATGAGTCAATCTAGGTCATAGTTCATAGATTGTCCAAGGTAGCCCATTTTATACCTGTCAAGACAACCTATCAGAGTTCGAAGCTAGCAGAGTTGTGCATTGCTAGAATTGTTAGTTTGCATGGAACCCCCAAGACCATAGTGTCGGATCGAGGAACCCAATTTACCTCGAGATTTTGGCAGAAAGTCCAAGAAGGATTAGGAACCATGTTGAATTCCAGCACAGCTTATCACCCGCAGACCGATGGACAGACTGAAAGAGTCAACCAGATCTTAGAAGATATGTTGAGAGCTTGTGTGTTAGAGTATGGATCAAAATGGGAAGATTGTCTGCCTTTCGCAGAATTCTCATACAACAACAGTTATCAAGCCAGTTTGCAAATGGCCCCATTTGAGTTTTTATATGGAAGGAAGTGTTGTACCCCTTTGAATTGGTCGCAAGTAGGAGAGAGTCAGATTTTCGGACCCGACATCCTACGAGAAGCCAAAGATAAGGTTCACAAAGTCCATGCGCACCTCAAGACCGCCCAATCCAGACAGAAGAGTTATGCTGACAAGATACGTAGAGACCTGACTTTCAATGTCGGAGATTTTGTGTATCTCAAGGTTTCGCCGTTGAAGGGAACACAACATTTTAGTCTGAAAGGAAAGTTAGCCCCCAGATATATTGGACCCTTCAAGATTCTGAATCGCTGGGGAGAAGTATCGTATCTACTAGAACTGCCAGAGGAGATGTCAGCCATCCATAATGTATTCCACATCTCGTTACTTCGCAAATGCTTACAAGTGCCAGAGAAGACCGAAGTGTTCAAGAACATCGATCACCGAGCCATTGTTATCAATAAGGATCTGACGTATCGCGAAGTGCCCATCCGTATCTTGGAAGAAGCCTTCAGAACCACCAGGACCCGGAGTATCAAATTTCTCAAGATCCAATGGAGCAACCATACCAAAGAAGAAGCCACTTGGGAGCGAGAAGATTACATTAGGACTGAGTTCCCAGATCTCTTTAGTTCCTAGTTTTTTTAAATCTCGGGATGAGATTTTGTTTAAGGGGGGAAGGTTTGTAACATCCCAAATCTTTAATCAAGGTTATCAAAGTTCAAATCACACAATTTAGGGTTAACAAAAACTTTTTATTATTAAAATAATTATGAATGCATGTGTATGTTGCATTAGTATAGAATTGTGTGTAAATGCCATGTTTGATTGATCTAAATGATATGAAATGGTTTAAAGGTGAATGCCATATCATCTAGACCATTTACAAACAAAATCCAAAGAAAAAGAAATCAAATAGGATTAAAAATAATGCAAATGGTCACTTTGGCCATTTTAATCCACTAGGCCACTTTAGGTGTTCCTAGAAGTCAATTCCCAACAGAAACAATTCTAGATCTTTGCTAGTACAAGTAAAGATCTACCAAGGCCCACTTTAAAATCTTACAAGAACACTTAGCCACTAAATTTAAATGGCATTTGAAAATGGAATCCAAATCATATGAGAAGATCCCACTTTTGCAAAAACCAACCAAACCAATTCACCTTAACAATTCCCAACAACCAGAGACTACCAAGCATAAGATCAGATCACACACCAAAAATATTTTCAAAGTTTGAAGTTAAACTTCTTGCGGGCATTGTGTCGAACACTTGGCAAACAAAGTTAAACTGGCCTAACTATTACTGTTCTTGATCAATGCATTGTCCACCATTTGGCCTCAATCCACTCCCCTTGTCCCCTCTAGTCACAACCAGCACCAATGCACCACTCCTAGTTGCTATTTGCACTAGTGCCGAGCCACCCCGAGCCCTCCATGTCGGTTGACCATGGGCAAGCCCTAGCAGACCGCCCTGAGCTCACCCACGACGCCTAGGAGGTAGGCGAGGCCACACCGCCACCTTCTGTCCCCTCCCCGAGTAGAGCCAAGCCATGGACCACCCACAGAACTCCATGCCCAGAACGTCTGCACCATGTCGAGCACGCCCGCACACGCCGCGCCTCGACCACAGCCCGCGCGCACCGCTTCGCCACGACCCCAGGAACCGCCCAGACATGCCCGTTCGCCACCGCTTGACCTGCAGCCCCCGTGTGCCACGTCGAATGCCGCTTCTGCCATGCAGAGCACCAGCCGTGCCCGACCAAATGCCACCGCCCCTAGCCGCGCCTTTACGCCGTAGATGACCGCTAGCAGACCGCACACCGTCCCCAACCTCCAGCCACGACGATATCACGTTGTACCGACCTCGCCAGAGACGCCAGCCCATCCCGTTCGGTCGCTTTGTCAAACTATAAATAGAGGCCACCCCCACCCTCATTTTGCACACCATATCACCCCCTCTCTCTACTAATCCTTCCACCCCATCCCCGGAGCAAGGCGGGCCGCCGTTCGCTAGTATTTTGCTGGAGCTTGTCGCAGTAGAGGAGGAGAGGCGCTGTTGATTGGAGCTATCCCAGGAGCCGTCGTGACCACGCCTAGAATCACCGTCGTCCACCAGCTCGATCGCCCCCATCGCCACGTCTAGCTAGAGCCCTGGTAAGCCCCCGCGTACCCCCACCATGCCGCGTTAGGGTTTGCTCTCGCCGGAGCTGTTCACCGGAGACGATGATCCTCAGCCGTAGATTTAGGTTCTAATCGCATGGTTGAGATTGCCCCGTACCCCTTCGGTTAGGATTAGTCGCTGACATGTGAGCCCTCCTGTCACTTTCCCTCTGCTCCGCGGAGCTCCACTGTGCCAGCCCGTTAGTTTTCCCGCTCTAACCCACAAATTCAAATAAAGGTTTTTCTATTTAGATTAAAACTAGATTCTGTCCACTTGTTTAAAAATCATTTCAGAGAGATTCACTTAACCAAAATGCATGATTCAAATTTTGCTAAAAAGATAATTAAAATCTCTATCCAGGCCCATTGGATTAAAATCAATTGGAGTTAGAGATCACATATAGCAAAAATAACAAGACAGCGACTTTTATACATTCAAACATTTTTCAAAAATCAACCATAATAGCTTTTGAGTTGATTCCAACTCTCAAAAATCACATTTGATAATATCTATCTGAATATGTAATAATATTTAAGTTTGCATGCAGTGACTTTGGACTAGTATAAAACTTGGCCTATACTAGATGTCATTCTATGGCATGAGATTGAGATTAGCATCCCACCTTAGTGAACACTCTTAACTTAGTGGTCAGTGCTAAACCAAAAACTTGATCACTTTAGATGGGAATACTTGGTGAAAATGCTTATGAAAACCTTGGAATGATGAGTCATTCTATTGAGATGTTTTGACATGTTTTGAGAAACACAAATGGTTTATGATGATGAAAATTGTTGAGGCATGAGCCTTAGCCCTTTATAAAAACTGATGGTTGGGTTCAGATGCGATAAGATTCCAATTTTACCGTACAACCACAATACCTGAATTGGGTAAGGCTTAGCCGGAAGTTTATATGCATTAGTATGGGTTCCCTTGCGGGAGAGGTTTGAGTTGAGGCTACCTCTTGATGTTGTCTACCTATGTAGTGCCCAGGATGGCAGATGGCCATGGTTGGGAGGCCAAGCTCATAGGAGAGGTGCTTATACTAGAGTGTGTAAAGGAAAGGTTATGATTGATTATCCGCATACTAAGGATGATGATTCAGGGTTAGCCCTGACGGATGTATCGAATTTTGTCGTGAAAGTGTACCACCTCTGCAGAGTGTCAAACTATTCGAATAGCCGCGTTCGCGGTCATGGACAGTTGGAGTGTCAAACTATTCAATGACTTGTGAAATGAATTGTGACTTGACTTGACCACAACAGGGTTGTGACTATGAAAGCTAAGTTCCCAACTTAAGTGATTTTTGAACTTTATTTTACCTTTCTTTGTTTCCGAACTTAGCTTAGGTTTCAAATTTAACTTTGCAAATAAACTTAGAGCTTAGCATTTCCTACTAGAACTACCTTACTTGTTAGTGATAGTTTGCGAGTACTTAAAGAGTACTCGTGGCTTTGTCCCTGGCTATTCCCATGGCCAGACTATGAGGAGGACTATCAGGAAGATGGACAGCAAGACGGCTACGACAACTAGGATCATCTCCCATCGTCAGCATTGCCTGTGACACTGAAGATGGAGCCCACCGCTACTCTTATTATTCCGCTGCTTATTTGTACTAAGACTAGATCATGAGATCCTTTATTTGTGTAAGGCCTTATTATGGTTTGTAATGGATGATGTACTGTGATATCCAATCTATTATGTCTCGCAAAAATGGTAATCCTGGGATTGTGATGTATGGCATAACAGGCATCTGGGATTAAAAATCCGGGTGTTGACACCACACCACCCCCTGGCGCAGCCTGGGCTAGCCCGCGCCACAAGGTGGTGTGGCCGCCTCGTGGCTCCTCTCCATCTCGTCTTCTAGCTCCGCGAGTCTTCTGGTAAAATATCAACTTTGGCTTTTGTCCGGTCCAATTCCGACAATATTTCTTTTCCAGCTTTTCTGAAACCAAAAACAGCAGAAAACGGGCAACTGGCACTGTGGCATCTTGTTAATAGGTTAGTTCTAGAAAATGTGTAAAAATACTCCAAAGTGTGGACAAAACATAAGAGAGTAGATATAAAACAAGAATGGAACATCAAAAATTATAGATACGTTTCCAACGTATCAACATCCCCAAGCTTAACTCCTGCTTGTCCTCGAGTAGGTAAGTGGTAAAAGAAAGAATAAATTTTGAGGTGACATGCACCATTATAATCTTGATCAAGGTATTTGTAAAACATTGATAGCTAGGATCATAGTACTTTAACATAGCATTAAAGATATAGTTCTAACAATAAGACATAGCAACTATGTTATAACATGAAAAGGTACAAACAAAAGATTCATGAATAACAATGCTTTGAAAGACGTTTGTTTGTTTCACATATAGAAAACATAATGAGAATGGTATTTGGCTTGTCCCTCATAGTGTAGCAAAACATAGGACACCTTCAAAGTTCATAAGGGTGACTAGATACCAATAGTTTAAGAACAAGCAATATCAAAGTTATGAATCAATCAACAAGTCTTGGGACAATGCACATTAAACTAAGAATGGCCACTATGCTCTCTCAATAGGTGCATAAAGATAGAAGATGGAGACTCAACATAAAAACTAAAAGAAAGGCCCTTCATAGAAGGAAGCAGGGATTCAAGTCTCATCAAGAGCTTCCAAAAATTATGGTACTTATTAGCTTTCATCTCTCATTTCCCCTATCATAAGCATCTTTAGGTGATTAAGGTTAAAGTGAAAAAATATGAGGATATGCTTGACAAGTTATAAGCTAAAAATCTCATGCCCCTTACTTACGAGTAACGTTCCTCATGCTACTCAAGTTTAGTCACAAGTAAGTTCTTGTCATTGTAAGTACATGTGTATCATAGAGAACCACCAACGGGGTACCCCTTGCCCGATGATACGGAAGATTCCCCATATCAAAATGACAAGGCAAGCAGACAATGAGCATCTTAGCAATCCTTTTATTTCCTATTTGCATAGGCTTTTTTTCTCTTCTCTTTTTTTTCTTTTTTCTTCTTTCCTATTTGCATAGGTTGAGGATGCTTCATAGATTGCTCACTATGGTTATGCTGCAGGTTTCCACCATGATTAGGCATGGATTAGACCAGCCGCCCAGGCGTTTCTCTAACACATATACGAACTCCATGAGCCTTACAAGCTCCCCTTTCATTTCACACTGTCGGGATCCATAAGCAAAGGAACATGATATCAACTAAATAAAGTGCAATGTTGAAAGTGTTCCCCATGATAACATGGTTCTGCTAATTTACAACTTACAAAAGGCAAGCATATACGCAACATATATGGGCACAATGGTTCAAGTTTATTAAGTGCAATAAAAGTAAAGTGTGCCATCAAGTTCGTGAGAGATTTAATCACTAATTTTCACATAACAAGTTTAATTTGGAAGGTAGATAAAAACATGAATATACTTGGAATAGGGAATGCTAATAGGTAGGAATGGTGGACTCTTTGGAATAACTTGATTTTATTTGGAGTTGGATGCATGAGTGGAACTCATACTTGGTATGGAGGCTAGCAAAAGACTGGGAGCGACCAACTAAGAGAGCAATAATGGCCATAATCATGCAAAGCGATAAAACATTATTAATTAAAGCATAAAGTGATATTACAAGTCGAAAACTAAATGATCATAGAGGCTATGGTGACTTGGTATAGTCTTAACATGGTGTGAGCATGCGCCAAGTCAACCCAAATAAAGCATTAAAGGAGAATACCACAATATTATGCTTTTATATGCTAAAACAACGCATGATTATTTCAAGGCACATTAAGAAATCTCAATTGTTTGTAATAAGTCATGCTACAACAAAAATCACTAAGCATAAAGCCAAAACAATATCAAGCATGACATGACAAAGCCTAGGCCACAGTCAAAAACAAGACTCCTTTTATAGCACTTATAAGAATGAACTTTTCCTACTCTTTTCCAATCCAAACCAACTTATTTGAAAACTAATGAATGAATAAAGGGGTCCAACCAATTTATTCAAGCAAATTAAGAAAACAAAAACTAAAGACAAAAACAAAGAATCTCCAAGAACAACACAACTGTGCATGAAACAATAAAAATGAAGTGTTTGGAAGAAACCTGGGATTTTTATTGATAAAGAAGGGGATGCCTTGGGCATCCCCAAGCTTTGACGCTTGTACTTCTTGAATATTTATTGGGGTGACACGGGTGGCATCCCCAAGATTGATCTTTTGTCCATACTTCATCTTATCACATTACTCTTCCCTACACTTAAAATTTTCCTTCATACAAAACTTCACACAATCTTCATTAGCAACATTAGTGTACTCAAGATAAAAAGTCTTTAGGTTCAGTTTCAACACAAGTAAAACTTCCATTAAAACACAAGCTACTGTAGCACTTCCTTTAAAAAGTTCAAGTGATCAAAGAGAACTCAAAGAGAAAGAGATTAAGAGGCAAATGCAAATAACGGCAGAAATCTGTCAAAACAGACCAGCAGGTAAAAAACAATTTTTTAGAAGACCTTTTGTTGCTCAAATACAAAAGTGTTGAACTAACGTAAGTTAGATAACAACCTGGGGCAGAAGCACAAAAAATTACAGCTCAATCCGACATATAGAGTTTTTCCACAAATTTTTACAACAAAGCACAAAAATCTATTTCAGGACAGCAACTTTCCCAAGTATTACTTCTCTCTCATTAGAGGTTACTCTTGGCACAAAAACCACACCAAAATGATAAGGAAAGGTTATTACTAAAACAATAACTTCCAAGACTCAACTAAAGGTTCCTAACGAAATTTGGGTTATCTCCCAATAAGTTCTGTTCTTTAACGCCTTTGAGCTAGGCATAGGAAGCAAGATTCAAGTATTCTCAAATGAAGAAGAATTAAGAGAAAATTTTGTTTTAATAGGAGAGGCAAAAGGAATATTCTCTCTCTTCTTAGGGAAGTGTTCTATACCTTTCTTGAGTGGGAATTGATATTTAATGGTGTCTTCTTTCATATCAATAATGGCACCAACAGTTCTAAGAAAAGGTCTTCCCAAAATAATAGGATAAGAAGAATTGCATTCAACATCCAAAACATAGAAATCAACGGGGACATAGGCATTGTTAACCATAATAAGAACATCATTAATACTCCCCATGAGTTTGTTTTTAGCATTATCATCAAGTTGGACATTTAAATAACAATCTTCCAATGGTGGCAAATAAAGCATTTCATAAAATCTTCTAGGCATAATACAAACACTACTATCACGATCACATGAAGCTTTGAGATCAAAATCATTCACTTTCATATTAATGATGGGTTCCTGATACGTTGCTAACGTATCCATAATTTTTTGATGTTCCATGCTTGGTTTTATCTACTTTCTTATGTTTTGTCCACACTTTGGAGTACTTTTCATATGATTTCTTGGACTAACCTATTAACAAGAGCCATAGTGCTAGTTGCCTATTTTCTGCTGTTTTTGGTTCCAGGAAAGTCTAAAAATCAATATTCTCGGAATTGGACGGGACAAAAACCAAAGTTCCTATTTTACCGGAAGACTAACGGAGCCCGAAGCAGAGACGGAGGAGGGCCAGGGCCTGGCCACACCATATGGTGGCGCGGGCTAGCCCTAGCCGCGCCACCAGATGGTGTGGGCCCCTGGCACTCCACCGACCTTGCCTCTTCGCCTATAAGAAGCCTCCCGATGCATAAACCCTAAATAATCAAGCCTCCAGCCACGAAAAGTTCCGCAGCGCTGCCGCCACCGAAGGGGAGATTCGAGGGACAGAAAGTCTCTGTTCCGGCACCCTGCCGAGACGGAGAAGTGCCCCTGGAGCCATCTCCATCGATCTCCACCACCATCTCCATCACCATTGCTGATTCCCATGATGAGGAGGGAGTAGTTCTCTCTCGAGGCTAAGGTTTCTACCGGTAGCTATGTGTTCATCTCTCTGTCTATGCATGATCTTATTGAGATCATGAGCTTGTAATCTATAGATCTACCTTGCTACTCAAGTGCTTTAATAGATCTCTGCTCTCCCCATGTGTGTGAAAGTGACAGCGTGCACACCATGGTGGCACTTAGGCTAGAGATTACAAATACTTGTTATGAATTATATTTGGAGTTGGATGACTTTATGAAATTGTGGTGTTTGTTGGACTCATCTAGTACTCAAGGTGACAGTGTGGGGTTTTCTAGATGGGAAAGGCTTACTTTGAGGTGTGCTGTTATAGCCCTACCATCGATTAGAGTGTCCAACCGGAGAGTAGTTAAGAGTAGTATCATAAAGAGAAGATATTTATGAGAGAGTGTTCACTAGTGAAAGTATGATCCCTAGGCCTTGTTTCTAAGCATTGAAACACCGTTTGCAACTAGATCTGTTACATGTTTGCTTGCTGCTATCTTTATTTCAGTTTTACTTTAGTCTCTTCCACGCCATCAAAGTATTTTCTAGCACCATTATATTATATCCATACCACTTGTATTTCACTATCACTTCGCCGAACTAGTGCACCTATACATCTGACAAGTGTATTAGGTGTGTTGGGGACACAAGAGACTTCTTGTATCTTGATTGCAGGGTTGCTTGAGAGGGAATACCTTTGACCACTTCCTCCCTAAGTTCGATAAACCTTGGGTGATCCACTTAAGGGAAAACTTGTTATTGTTCTACAAACCTCTGCACTTGGAGGCCCAACAACTGTCTACAAGAATAGAAGTGCGTAGACATCAGTTCCCAACCATCTTCTAATTTCATAGGAATAGAAGCTTTATGTTTCATCTTTTCTTCTTTAATTTTTATGAGAGCATCAGTAATGTGTTTTGTAAAGGCCATATTCATAGCACTAGCATTAGGACTTTTAGAAAGCTTTTGTAGGAACATAATTACTTCATAGATATTGCAACCATCAAGTTCAAAATCATAATTACCATCTAAAGTAGTAGAGCTATTGTTTCCCATATTTCAAAGAATTTCTGCATTTTTATTAGAAAAGGTTCCATTGGTTTTAGGCATTGTTGCAAAAGGAATGGGGACTTCATGTGGATTGCTAGCATCAATATTAGTGGTAGTGATAGTACAAATACTAATATTTCTAGCAATTTCATCTTATCTTTCCCATTTAGCATGCAATTTAGCTAACAGTCTAACATTTTCATCAATTATAACTTGTATGGCATTAGTAGCAGCAAAGGGATTTTCAATAGTTTCAGGTTTAGCAGCCATCTTATTCAAGAAGATTGTGCTTCAGACAATGATGCCATGTTTGTTTCAGCATTAGAGAGTTTTTTCTCAATAGTTTTATTGAAAGCAGTTTGTTTACTAATAAAATCTTTAAGCACGAAGTCAAGTTTAGAGGGTGCACTCCTATTATTGTTGTAGGAATTTCCATAAGCATTACCATTGTTGGGAGGATATGGCCTATAATTATTGTTACCAAAATTATTCATGTAGGCATTGTTGCTAAAATTATTATTTCTAGTAAAGTTCACATCAACTTGCTCTTCTTGAGCAACCAAAGAGGCTAAGGGAACATGATTTGGATCAATATGAGATTTCCCATTAACAAGCATAGACATAATAACATCAATTTTATCACTCGACGATAAGGTTTCTTCAACAGAATTTACCCTCTTACCTTGTGGAGCTCTCTTAGTGTGCCATTCAAAATAGTTAACCATCATATTATCCAGAAGCTTTGTTGCAGCACCCAAGTAATGGTCATAAAGGTACCTCCAGCAGTAGAATCCAGCAGATTTCTTGAAGAATAATTTAGTCCTACATAAAAGGTTTGGATAATCATCTAAGCAGTCAGTCCATGAGTGGGACAATTCTTTACCAAAGATTTCATTCTTTCCCAAGCTTGAGCAACATGTTCATTATCAGATTGTTTAAATTTCATTATTTCACTTCTCATAGATATAATATTTGCAAGAGGGTAGTATTTTCCAATGAAAGCATCTTTGCATTTAGTCCAAGAATCAATACTATTTCTAGTTAGGGATAGCAACCATTCTTTAGCTTTTCCTCTCAAAGAGAAAGGAAACAATTTAAGCTTAATAATATCTCCATCTATATCCCTATGCTTTTGCATCTCACAAAGTTCAACAAAGTTATTAAGGTGAGCAGCAGCATCTTCAGTACTAATACCAGAGAATTGTTCTTTCATGACAAGTTTGAGTAAAGCAGGTTTAATTTCAAAGAAAGTAGCTTCAGGAATAGGTGGAGCAATAGGTGTGCACATGAAATCATTGTTGTTGGTGCTAGTGAAGTCACACAACTTAGTGTTCTCAAACGTAGTCATTTTTTGTGTTTTTGATATAAAGAAGTAAACTAGTACAACTATTTTTTTGTGTTTTTGATAAAAGAAACAAGCAAACAAAGCAAAAATAAACTAGCAAACCAAAAAAAAAGTAAAGAGATTGGTTATGAAGGACTCCCCTTGTGAAGTTGTCCTTGACTCCCCGGCAATGGTGCCAGAAAATAGGCTTGATGGCTCAAAATACGATGAGCTCGTTGGGAACCCCAAGAGGAAGGTATGATGAGCACATGAGCAAGTTTTCCCTCAGTTATGAAACCAAGGTTATCGAACCAGTAGGAGCAAGGAAACAACCCCAAGGTGTTGTCTCCAACTTGGAATCCTGCACAACACAACCACAGAACTTTGCCCCAACTTACAGTGAGGTTGTCAATCTCACCGGTTTTGCTAAAACAAAGGATTAAACGTATTGTGTGGAAGATAGTAATTGCTTACAGAAAGTAAACAGAAAATAGTAAAGAATAGATTGATGGTAAAAGAATGGACCGGGGTCCATAGTTCACTAGAGGTGATTCTCCTTAAGATAGATGACATGTTGGGTGAACAAATTACAGCGGGGCAATTGACAGACACCGAGAAAGCATACATGCATATACTAATCATCTTGACTCCTACGAGATTTGATTGGGCATTACAACATTATACATAGACCGTAATCCAACTGCATCTATGACTAATAATCCACCTTCAGGTTATCATCCGAACCCCCTCCAGTATTAAGTTGCAAGCAACATATAATTGCATTAAGCAAAGTTTGTAAAGTAAACAATACGATTGCTCCATGAACCAAGGATTGTTGTTTTCTCCCTAGTAGCAACAGCACATCTAGTACCTTAGAGATTTCTGTCACTTCCCCAGATTACTAGAGGCATAAACCCACTATCGAGCATAAATACTCCCTCTTGGAGTTGATAGCATCTACTCGGCCAAGATAGCTACTAACAACGGAAAGCATGCAGGATCACAAATAACATAGACATGATAGAATCAATAATCAATCTGAAATAGCATCTCAATATCCATCGGATCCCCGTAAACACAACATGTACGATTACAAATAGATGATTTTGATCATGAACGGAGCTCACAAGATCTAAACATGGTAGCACAAAGGAGGAGAACCAACCATCTAGCTACTACATGGACCCGTAGTCCAGGGATGAACTACTCACGCATCACACCGGAGGCATGCATGGTGATGAAGAAGGCCTCCAGGATGATCTCTCCCCTCCGACAGGGTGACGGGAAGAGCTTCAGATCCCTCCCGATCTAGGGATGGAGATGACGGTGGCTACAGACTCTTTCGTGGAATTTTGATTGGGTGCTTAGGGTTTTCGTCTCGCGAGGATTATATAGGCGAAGGGGCAAGGTTGATGGACGCCCGAGGGGCCCACACCACCCCCTGGGCTAGCCCGCGCAACTAGGT
Organism: Avena eriantha; assembly: GCA_910589775.1. Classification (NCBI taxonomy): domain Eukaryota; kingdom Viridiplantae; phylum Streptophyta; class Magnoliopsida; order Poales; family Poaceae; genus Avena; species Avena eriantha. The sequence goes on from OU342741.1 coordinate 377,624,039, forward strand.
GGTGTGGCCACCTCGTGTCTCCTCTCCGTCTCGTCTTCTGGCTCCGTGAGTCTTTTGGTAAAATATCGACTTTGGCTTTTATCCGGTCCAATTCCTAGAATATTTCTTTTCCAGCTTTTCTGAAACCAAAAACAGCAGAAAACAGGCAACTGGCACTGTGGCATCTTGTTAATAGGTTAGTTCCAGAAAATGTGTAAAAATACTCCAAAGTGTGGACAAAACATAAGAGAGTAGATATAAAACAAGCACGGAACATCAAAAAATATAGATACGTTTCCAACGTATCAGCAGACAATGAGCATCTCAGGCTCTTTTTATTTGCTATTTGCATAGGATGTTATTGAGGATGCTTCATAGATTGCTCACTATGGTTATGCTGCAAATTTCTACCATGATTAGGCATGGCTTAGGCTAGCTGCCCAGACATTTCTCTAACACACATACAAACTCCATGAGCTTACAAGCTCCCCTTTTATTTCACACGGTCGGGATCCATAAGTAAAAGATCATGATATCAACTAAATAATGTGCAATGTTGAAAGCGTTCCCCATGGTAACATGGTTCTGCTAATTCACAACTTATAAAGCGCAAGCATATACGCAACATAGATGGGCACAATGGTTCAAGTTTATTAAGTGCAAGAAAATAAACTGTGCCATAAGGTTTGTGAGAGCTTTAATCACTAATTTTCACATAACAAGTTTAATTCGAAAGGTAGATAAAAACATGAATATACTTGGAATAACAATAGTGCTAATAGGTAGGTATGGTGGACACAAATGGCATAGGTTTTGGTTTAAGGATTGGATGCACGAGAAGCATTCCCTCTCAGTACAGGTTTTCGGCTAGCAAGGCTAGGTAGCAAGCATAAGAGTCGAAGGAAACAAAAAGCATGTTATCTTCCTTGGAAGCACAAAAGATCTTAACTAGAGAATACTAAGCTTGTGAGCCAATCAAGAAAGAAACATGCTGAAATTATGTTTCTTAAGAGTACTTTTATCTTTTTCATTCAATTCTCAAAATAGTGTTGCTATTGATCGAGCCAGGTTTGCCAAAACCAACTAAATTTACTTAATGATCCCAAAGTGATACCAATACTAACAACAAGATCAATCATATAATAGAAATTGCAAACTAAAACAAGATATGCAAAAGAGTAAATGATAGAATTTCTCATTAATATTCCATAACAGTAACTCACACCAAGGGATACATAGATATCTAACGAGAGGGGAGATACTTCCACAATGCAAATCATCCTATATGATAACTTCTCTATTCATGATATGACTCTACTAAAAAGGTAAAAAGATAAAAGATAGTGATGTGATACCGTGGCACTCCCCCAAGCTTGGAACAAACCAAGGGATGCCAAAACCTGATGACGAATTACTCCTTCGGTGGTGGTGGTGTTCTCTCGTCATCGTCCGACTTCTAAGGCAAGGGCTCCCCATCAACAAAGAACTCCTGGTTTCCAACATCCTGAAACTAGCAGGAGCACTTATGTGTTTAAACCTAACCTCATACTCACAGTTTTGATTTTGCACGTCGTAGAGTTGTGCTTGTAGTTGGTTGGTTGTTTGGTGGACTAAGAGAATTTCATCCTTAAGCTCAGCAGTCTCCTTCTGGTGCTCGGTGATGAGTTCTGAACTAATCTTATGGATGATGTCCACTTCATGTTCCGCCATCTTCTTGTACTTAAAGACTTCTTGCTCTAGTGCTTCCATCCTATCCTCCAGACTACCTTCACTTCTAGGGCCCTGAACCTCTTTTATTTGTACCTTCCCATCTTCGAGCAACAACTCCTTGGGATGAATCTTCAACTCACGCATGTACGGGTTGATGATGTCCGTGGAGGAGTCTTCCTTGGTAGATCCAGAGGAAGACATTGTGGCTTCAAAACTAGGATTTCACCTGTCAGAAATAGATCGAAACGAAAACACGACGAGAACACGATATACGAACCTCAGGGGATCCGGGAGATTATACATTACGAAGTTTAATAACAAAAGGAAGGTACAGGGAGAAAACAGGTCGGAGACGGGCTCCAGGGTGGCCACACCCCCTGGTGGCGCGGCTAGGTGGGCCCGCGCCACGGGGTGGTGTGAGCCACCCGGCCTCCGTTTCCGTCCCACTTTCGACTCATTGCTTCTCATGTTAGATAAAAACTGCAAAAATATAACTTGATAGATTTTTCGCGGACCTTTTCTTACCAGAACTGTTACCTATTCGAAAACGGACACTGCAGGTCACTGAATTTGGTCTTTGATAAATTTTTCTAGAGTCACCATTTGAATAACATCAATATCTTCATCTTCATAAACATATTGCTTGAGTCTTTTAACCCTTCACCATCTTATTACACCATTTTCTCCTACAACTTGGAAATTTCTTTCACACAAAACTTCACACAATTCTCATTAGCAACATTAGTGCATGCAAGGTAGTAAACCTTTAAGTTCAATTTTAATTGAAATCCATCAAAACATAAGCTACTATAGCAAGTCCTTCTAAAATCCCAAAAAGGAATTTTAAAAGGGAATCGATTTAAGAGGCAAATGCAAGAGTGGCAAAAATCTGTCAAAACAGACCAGCAGGTAAAGATTAATTTTTTAAGAAAATCTTCTGTTGCTCCAATCAAAAAGTGCAAAACTAACGAAAGTTAAATAATAACCTGGGGCATGTACACAAAAAATTACATATCAGTACGACGTTCTAGGATCTTTCACGATTTTTTATAGTGAAGAACAAAAATCTATTTTTGGACAGCAACTTCCCCAAATCTTACTTCTCTCTCATTAGAGGACACAAAAACCAAACAAAAAGGATAAGGAGAGGTTATTGCAAAAGCAATAACTTCGAAGACTCAAAATAAAACAAAAACAAACTGAAAGCAAAAATATATTGGATTGTCTCCTAAAAAGCTCTTTCTTTATAGCCATTAAGATGAGCATGATAATTTTAATGATGCTCACATAAGAATATGAATTGAAGTAAAAGAGAGAATCAAGAAGAAAAAATACACATGTTTAGGTCTAACCCACTTCCTATGCAAGAGAATTTTGTAAGAAAATAAATTGTTGAAACCAGAGGCTATTAGCATAGGAAAGCAAAACAAGTGTAACATAAAGACTTTTAGCATAAAGCGAGGAAACTTAATATTATTGAGATGCATTAGAACAATTTTCCTCTCTCATAATAACTTTCAGTATCATGCATAAATTTAACGATATAACTATCACATGAACCATTGTAGCAATGATCACTTATTCTAACGAAAAACACAGGGACACTAACTCACATAACACTACTTTGGGAAACAATATTATAAGTATCCTTACAGAGGATAGTGTGTCCATCTTCTACATATTTAGTGACAAAGTCTTTCACATTTGCTATTATAGGTTCAACAGATATTTGTTCATCAGGCAACAGCTTTGTACTTTCATTAACCATACTAGCTATCATAGAATGTTCCTTTACCTAGACTGAGAAAGGCATATTCTTAATGTAAGGTTCAGGTAAAATATGATTAGCAGTATAAACTTCGGTATCTTTTGTAGGAACACAATTAACAATATCTTTATATGGCTCATGATACTTATTCCATTTCTTTTTAGGAATTTCAATATAAGAAGCAAAAGCTTTAAAATAATTTGCAATACTTTGAGAGTCTAGACCATAAGCATTGCTAATATTATGAAAGTCATCAGTTCCCATAAAATATTTAATGCATTCATAATCATAATCTATACCTGACTTTCTTCCTTTATCATTCTCCCATGCTTCAACATTGTCTTGAATACGGTCTAGAAGATCCCATTTAGCTTCTTCTTCCATGCGTGTAAATGATCCAGCACAACAAGCATCCAATAGATCCTTATCATAAAGAGAAAGTCTTGCATAAAAGTTATTGATAATAATATTATTAGGGAGCTCATGAATAGGACATTTGAGCATTAGTAACTTCAATCTCCCCCAAACTTGAGCTGTACTCTCTCCATCAGGAGGCCAAAAGTTGTATATTTGATTCCGATCTTTATGAATCTCACTAGGAGGATAAAACTTTGAATAAAAGAGAGGTACAATTTCCTCCCATTCAAGAGCTTGGCCATTCTTCGGCATCTTGTACCATTCCTCAGCTCTTCCTTGTAGTGATAATGAGAATAACTTCTTCTTGACTTGATCTGTTGTAATACCTGCACACTTGAACAACCTGCATAATTCGTGTATAAAAAGAAAATGATCACCGGGATGGACAGTTCCATCTCCAAAATAGTAGTTATCCATAACACGATCAACAATTCTTGTAGGTATTTTAAAAGTATCATTTTGAGCATGTGGAAATTCATCTACTACCTTAGCAGTGGTAGTAGCATTACGAAATAAGAAACTAAGTGAATTATCCATATTGAAATAAAGTAACTAACATAAATAAACAATACTCATAGTAGAAGTTTCCTTTACCAGTTCCACTCTCCAATAGCGCTTCACTCCCCGGCAACGGCGCAAAAAAATAGTCTTGATGACCCACAAGTATAGGGGGTGTATCGCAGTATTTTCGATAAGTAAGAGTGTCAACCCCAATGAGGAGCAAAAGATGTTGACGAGTGGCTTGGAGCAGGAATTCTCTATAAATACTTAGCAAATGGATTTTTAGGGTTTTTTGATAATGCAGATAAATAAAGTACGAGTAAATAAAATACAATAATTATAGATGCAGCAAGTGGCCCAATCCTTTCTTTATCAAAGGACAAGTCGGTTGTATTACTTAAGATGACCAAACATTCTCGAGGACACATGGGAATATCATCAAGTGCTCTCGCTTCATATAGTTGATTAATCTTCTTTAGTTTGATAAGTGTTGTGTGGGTGAACCTATGCTAATGTACTGACCTTCCTAGGACTAATACATACTTGTGATTATATCCCTTGCAAGCATCCGCAAGTACAAGAAAGTAATTAAGATAGAAACCTAACCACAGCTTTAAACTCTAAGATCCTACACTCCCTTGTGCAAAGGTTTTCTAATGGGGGTTTAGGTTTTTGTCACTCCGGCAACCCCTACGATTAGTAGCCAAATACACAATGCATTCCCCTAGGCCCATAAAGGTGAAGTATCATGTAGTCAACGTTCACATGACACCACTAGAAGAATAACACCACAACTCAATTATCAAACCATTAAATCCTTCTCAACACAATTCCACTACTAACAACATGACTTCTGCCATGTCCTCAAGAACTAAATGAACTACTCACGAGACATCATATGGATCAAGATCAGAGATTAAATAATGATAAATAACAATCTGAACATAACAATAGTTCAATGGTTCCACTCAATAGCATAAACTACAACAAGTAATCAACACCAGGAAAGTTTCCCCTAAGAACTATGCAAGATTCAACCCAATTGTTACAGTGGTACGGAGTGGTGATGATGGTGCTGGTGGAGATGATGGTGGAGATGATGATGATGATCCCGATGAAGTCCAGCTTGATGGTGGTGTTGATGGTGACGATCTCCCCTCTGCAGGAAGGAATTTCCCCGGCAGATTTCTGCCAGCCAGAGAGCTCTTTCTTCCTCTGCAGTTTTCCGCCCCGTAGAGGCGGAGGAATCTTTCTATGGTTGCTCTCCGAGTCTTAGGGTTTCGTGGGGAATATATACGCCAAAGAGCAGAGCCAGAGGTGGGCCATGGTGGCCACACCACCTAGTGGCGCGGGCAGGGCTGGCCCGTGCCAAGGGGTGGTGTGGGCCCCCTGTGGCCCATCTCTGCTCCCCCTTCTGGCTTCCTTCGTCTTCTGGAAAAATAGGATTTTCCATATATTTTCCGGGATTTTCTAGTCTTCGCGAATTTCGCCTCCAAATAGTGCCTTTTCCATCAAAATCCAGACTTCCGCGGTCCATCCTCCAAAAGTCATCAACCATGCAAAAACAGATGAAATAACATAAGTATCATCTCTTAATATGAAATATATCAATGAATAACAGTAAATTATGATATAGAATAGTGATGCAAAATGGACGTATCATGTTCCCCCATCAAATTTATTTGTGTAATAAAAAGGTTGTACTCTAGCTCCTTGGGAGCTTTTTTGAAACACTCGTGTTCGCTTGTTCCAACACTTTGCTTTTTTTCCTTTACTTTTTTAGTTTCCTTTTGTTTTTGTTTGTTTTTATTTTCTTAAAACCATTGCTTGGTTGCAAGTTCTTTTCTATTCTTTAATCCCTATCCACGGAAATACAAAAAGATTTTCCCATTCTTCCTTTTCTGTGGATTCGCACTTTGCTTCTTTGCTTCAATATTATTATGAGAATAATCGTGTTTGAGTTTTGAAGGAACACATACCTATAAGGAAGAGGATCATGAATTCACTTATGAGAGTTATGTCCTATGTCTCCCACTTTTGAAGTTTGAGTTGTTTATATTAGTTGGTTGATTTGCTAAGATGCCATGCTTGTGAGAGTAATTTAATATGGTTAGAGTAAAGCTTTTTTATTAGTATGATGATTAGTTGTTGAAGCTCTTGCTCTAGTTCCTTTAGCTAACCGAGTCTTGCCTTGGAAATAATATTGCTAAACAAGTACAATAAGAAAAAGTCTGAAATTTATGACTCGTTTGATGAATGATTGACTTGAGAGTATACCCTTGAAGATACTTAACCCCATAGATATTTTGATAGTCTTGATGGCACTCATGAAAGGAATTGTTTGATTGAAAAGTCTAGTGGTAATTGTGATGCATGCAAAAGCTAACCTTGTGGATCAAACCGCGGTACTAGCTCAAAAAAAAGAGAAGAGAGACAATTTTATTTTATGTCTTTAATGCACACCTTTGGGATGCCAACAACTCCGCTATCTTTTGAACGATCTATGGTATAACCCCGGATTTCGGATATGAGTTGATGACATGAGTGGCATACATGTCAATATATGGGCAAACGTATTGGTACTCTCAAAGGTTGTGCAAACACTTACAAAAGAAATAGCCAGCGATCCTTGAAAGAATAAAAAGATATCTATGAGGATCCATGTAACATCCCAAAACTTTAATCCAAGGTTATTAAGATCCAAATCATCAAAATTAGGGTCAACAAAAACTTTTCCAATTAAATTTATTAAAGCATTCATATGTGTGTGCATTTAAAATAGGAGTTGATTTGAATTTCCATGGTTCTGAGATCCATTGCTTGTAAAATGATTCTTAGGTGAAATAAACATCATCTAAATCATTCCCAAACATTTCCCAAAGAAAAATAAATCAAATTGAATAAAGGAAGTGAATGGTCATTTTTGCCAAATTAACTATCATGCCTACTTTGGCTATTCCTAGTACTCAAAACCTAACAGAAACCAATGTGGATCTTTGCACCCCTTTCTAGTACACATAATGAGGTACCAAGGCCCATTTTGTGATCTACCAAAAACATTCAAATACTAATTTTAAATGACCGTTTAAAATTGAATCTATTTCATATGGGAAGATCCCACTATTTCAAAAACCACTCAAACAAGCTCAATTTTCAAAACCCAAGCATCCATAGAGTCTCAAGCTTAGTACTAGAAAACCCAACAAAAATCTTTTCAAAATTCAAAAAGAAATTCCATGCGGCCATTTCATCAAACACTTGGCAGGCAGAATCAAACACTAAACCATAGCTCATTGTTTACTACAGGGTTTTGCCCCCATTTGACCCCCATTTGCTCCTACTGTCTCCAAATGATCTAACGAAGACTTAACTACCCCATCCCCTACCCCCTAGTGGCATGGCCATGCCAAGCCGAGCACCAACTCGTCGGCCGACCATGCCATCACCCTAGCAGACCACCTCTCCCTCTCTCACCATGTCTAGCAGCTAGCCAGCACCTCACCGCCGCCCACTGTCCCCTCCCCGAGCTAGGCCAAGCCATGGACCACCGAGAAACCCCCACGCCCAGTGCGACTGCGCCATGCCGAGCATGCGCCAGAGCGCCGCGCCCGACACGCCTGCACAAGCCGCCGCTCGACCGCAGCCCACGCCCACCGCGTCGCCATGACCTAGGGAGCACGCCAGACACCCCCATTCGCCGTCCAACGCCTCACAGCCACTGCTCGCCGTCGAAGCCACCGTCTCTGCCGCTCAGAGCGCCAGCTCCGCCCGACCGCATACCACCGCCCCTAAGCCCGCATTAAATTCCTAGAGCACCGCTAGGAGACCGCGTGTCAATCGCCGCCCGCAGCCATACCGCTAGCAGCCCGTAGCCATGTCGCCACCGTCGCCTGGCCATGCCGCGCTGTCCCGTCGTCGAGCCTATAAAAGGAGACCACCCCCAGCCATTTGCAGCACACCTTTCACCTCCCCTCACCTCACTGATCGTCCCACACCTCTAGCCAGAGCAAGGGGAGCAGCCGTTCACCGGAATTGCACCGGAGCAGGCCGCCTCTGGAGGAGAAGGGCGTCGCTGATTGTGACCACCCCTGGAGCTGCCTCGACCGTCCCTGAGCTCGCCATCGACCACCAGTCAGTTTGCCCGCCTCACCGTCATTGCTGGAGCCCTGGTACGCCCCCTATGCACCCCCACCGAGCTGCTAGGGTTAGAGCTCATCGGCGACAGGTCCGTCGTCGACGACGATCCCCAGTCGTCGATCCTAGTTCTAATCCAACGACCCACATCGCCCCGTACCACTTCGCGCGTTATGAGCCGCTGACTGGTGGACCCCCTGTCAGCTGAGCCCCGCGCTACGGAGTGACACTGGGCCGACCCGTTAACGTTTCCCGCGCAACCCAGTTAGTTTGAATTAGGATTTTTCTTTTTAGTTTAAACTTAGTTTTGTCCCCTAGTTTGAAAATCAATTCAGAGAGATTTACAAATCCAAATGGAGTGATTCCAACTTTGCTGGAAAGCTACTAAAAATATCTACCCAAGCCCGTTGGATTTAATTCAATTAGAGTTATAGATCTCTCATAGTAAAAATAACAAAACAGAAGCATTTGCACCTTGCAACATTTTTATAAAATCAACCAAGATAGCTTTTGAGTTGATTCCAACTCTCAAAAATCACATTTCACCATACCTATCTGAATGTGTAATAATATTAAGGTTTACATGCAGTGATTTGGACTAGTACCCAAAAGAATGCTATATAGGCATTTCTAGTCACTTTAAATCATTAAATAATGAACTTAAACCAAAGTAATTATGACCCAACCTTTAAATCACATTCCCGCATGTTAGAATGTGTGGTGATGACATGTGTCTACATGATCCCATATTTTAAAGTGGTGAATATTAAATCTTAGTTAAATTTTCAATGAGTAGAAATTACTTTTCTAACATAAAAAGGATGAAACTATTTAATTAAACTTGTGATGCTTGTGATGATAATAGATCATCAACTATATGCCTTAGAGTGCTAATTGGACTAGTTAAGTATTGTTTGGTGATTGTGTACTCCGTATGTATTTATAGACGATGGTACCGACCAAGTCTACGAGGAGGAGGAGTTCTACCAAGAAGAAGAAGAAAACTTCAACCACTGCACTACCCAAGGCAAGCTAGCACTATCCAAGTTAACCCTTGCAAGTTGTAATTGCAAGCCACCATTACCAATGCAAGCTAACCCTTGCAAGCTAGATAATCTAAGCAAATGCATTAGGCATGCTTTTGTTATACCACTTTGATTATTTACTTACCCCAAGTATTACTTTCCAAGCTTTACTTCCTTTACTTACCCAAAGTTCTTTACTTGTTTAGAAGGTAGCATAAAGAGTATAAAACATGGCCTATATAGAATCCTTTAGATGTCATTCTATGGCATGAGATTGATCCATCTTTTCCACCTTAGTGAACACTCTTAACTCAGTAGATTAAAACTAGATCAAAACTTGAGTCACTTTAGATGGGAACACTTGGTGAAAATGAATTATGAAAACCTTAGAATGATGATTCATTCTATTGAGATGTTTTGACATGTTTTGAGAAACACAAATGGTTTATGATGATGAAAATGTTGAGGCCTGAGTCTTAACCCTTTTATAAAACTGATGGTTGGATTCGGATGCGATACCATTCCAAATTTATCGTACAACCACATTACCTGAATTGGGTAAGGCTTAGACGGAAGTTTATATGCATTAGTATTAGTTCCCTCGCGGGAGAGGTTTGAGCTGAGGCTACCTCTCAATGTTGTCCACCTATGCAGTGCCCAAGATGACAGATGGTCATGGTTGGGAGGCCATGCTCATAGGAGAGGTGCTTATACTAGGGTGTGTAAAGGAAAGGTTATGTTTGATTATCTGCATACTAAGTATGATGATTTAGGGTTATCCCTGACAGATGTATCGAATCTTGTGGTGAAAGTGTACCACCTCTGCAGAGTGTCAAACTATTCGAATAGCCGCGTCCGCGGTTATGGACAGTTGGAATGGCCATACTGTTTCGTTGTCAGATGTTTCCAAAATGACTTATGAAATGGTGAACCTTGACTTGACCACAACAGGGTTGTGTTTATGACACTAGTTTCCCAACTTAAGCGATTCTAGAACTTTATTTTATCTTTCTTTGCTTCTGAACTCAGCTTAGGTTTCAAACTTAAGTTTATAGTTAAACATAGAGTTAGCACTTTAACTTAGGATGATACTACTTGTTAGTGGTAGTTTGCGAGTACTTAAAGAGTACTCATGGATTTTGTCCCTGGCTATTCTCATGGCCAGACTATGAAGGAGACTATCAAGATGATGGCCAGCAGGACGGCTATGATAACTAGGACTATCTGCCTTCGTCAGCATTGCCTGTGCCCCTGAAGATGGACCCCACCGCGACGCTTATCTTTTATTTCCGCTGCTTGTTGTATTAAGACTGGATCATGAGATCCTTATTTGTGTAAGACCTTATGTATGGTTTGTAATGGATGATGTACTGTGATATCCAATCCGTTATGTCTCGCAAAAATGGTAATCCTAGGATTGCGAGGTATGGCATAATGGGCATCTGGGATTAAAACGGGTGTTGAAAATCCACATAACAAGTCCTTGGCATGGTCTCATTACTACTTGTCGTGGAAATGGCCACGGCAGTCGCTGCAGTAGGCAACAATTGATAGAATCGGGGGCGAGAGCTGGCGGCCATCTACGGTGCGAGATGGGGGGATGCACATGGATTTTTCCAGGTTCGGCCCCTCGGAGGGTAAAGACCTACTCCTGCTAGATTAGATTGATGGAGAGCGAGTTACAAGGGTGGCGAGCTCGGCGTCTAAGCAGTGAGTCGCTCGAAGGGGTGTATGATGGAACGTAAGTCCTCAGAGTACCCTAGGGAGGTTTATATAGAAGGCACCTCGCTAGGGTTTACAGTTTACAACCGAACAAGATATGGATTCAGAGGCTTTGACCTAATCCGTCTGGGCTTCGAGTGCGCTTCTAGGCCTCCAGTCTCTAGTCGCCAGGCCTTCTCCTTAGTCGCCTTCCGGTCGCCGTCCTACAGGCCCACTCGCGAGGCCTTTGGCCCAATCGGAACGTCCTACTGGGCATACCCCATTCGGCATATCCCCATCACTACTCTACGAATTATTATTGAAAAACAAAGATTGGATTAGAAGTGTTTTTGATAGACTTGATTTATTGATGTGGGTGTAGATAAGACACTTTAATGTTATGCTACTTAGGACATGAAACTCTCTTACTCAATTATGCTATTTAAACATCCTAGTGTTCCTTGGCAAGCTGAGAGTTAACTAGAAAAATTGGATTGATTGCTACACTTCTAGTTATTTATACTTATATTAAACTTTACTTTGATTGTCTTGACTTACCAAAGCTTATATAGTACTCTTGTCACCTCTCTAACTTTTATAAGCCTCACAAATGAATGAAGTGTTGAGCGCATATGACTACCAACTATAAGTGAATTCTTATTCTCGTTGTTTCAAGTTTAAACGCTGAATTCCTTATAGTTCTTTTGTTTCTTCTTACTCGAGGGGGATCAAGGTTTGAGCTTTGGGGAAGTTGATGGCTCCAAAATCATCCATCTTCCACCGCATTTAAACATTGTTTTTGGTCAAGCAATTGACAAGAAACTCTCAATCCTTGCCACTAATGACTAATAATTGCAAAAATATGCAAAACCTTTCTTTGAATTGTGTTGTGCAGGAAATCATGCTTTTAAATGCTAAACCACGAGTCATAATGAAGGTTTTTGAGGAAGTCCACATGACCAAGTAATTGGGGAGTCATTCCCAGGCATCAACAAGCTTAACGACTACTGGTATGGGAAGAGCCCACCCATACCGTCCGCCCGTACCAGGTGACGTTGGCCTCGTCTCATCAAATCCTACAACTTTCATGAAAACGCCTATATATTTTGAGGCTCCAACCGCCGACCAGAGAGCCGCCATTCGTAGATTATATCACAACACCACCAAAGGAGTTCCACAACATTGGTCATCCATTGTTCATCATTTCCATTATCCATCCCCTCCATTAGTCATAGCCATTGCTCTGTACTTTAGATCTCCTTGTGATTTGGTGACCATTGTAAGAATATTTGATTTCAATCTAAGTATTTTACACAATGTTTTCTATCTTAGATGTATTTGTTATGAGTGAGTAGTCCTCACGGGCTATGGGCTGGGGAGAAACGTTGCAACAATTATGTGCATCTAATTCATGGGAGTGTTGTATTTTGTTTGCAATTGAGATTTGTATCTTTTGTTTCTTTGTCTCTTGTCTCGATCTATGTACTTGTAGGTACCCAAGATCCTATAGATTGATAAAGACTTGAGGTGAGATACTTGGCTAGCGGCGATCTCATAGGAACCCTAGTGACAACAAGGGTAGTATGGTCTTCGCTTAGTGACCCATTCGGGATCACAACAACATCACCACTTAAAGCTTTGATCTGTATTTTACACTTAATAATCGTTTGTAGCCCGTTGCTTCGGTGTGCACTCGGTTGGATTAAAAGACTATTGCTATGCCCGTTGCATCGCAGGGGCTCTAGTATATTAGGATGTGTTGGCCACAAGAGATTATCTCTGTTCAAACATTACACATGACTATGCTTATTATTATGTTTTACCCCATATGATGTGCAACTGTAGGTGGATCTTCAACCCTGGCCTATCTCCGTCCATTAATTCAACCCATGATAAAGTAAACTAGATTGGTCCGATAAACTAAGGTAAAACGAATAAACAAAGTCTTGTAGACGTGTCCTTTTTATTTCCTTTTAGCATTGCTTTCCAAGGTTCGATTAAACCTTTGTCTTATAGGGAAAAGCTATTATACTACATCCGTGAATCCGGATCAAAGGTATCAATTATCCTAATCATAAATAATTCTCATATGCTAGTGGTATATCCTACATCCCAAGAGTATTTTAGCCTTATTGACAACACCACTTCCAACGCTTTTGTACTTGTTTACTTTATTTTTCTTTTATTACTTTCTTGCATCCAAACACAAAAACCTTTCAAAGACCCTTTAGTTGAGATCAAATGCAGCTTATAAGTGTCCTTTGGTAGATAGTGACGAGAGGCATAAAGACCTTTACCAAATAGCTCTTCGTGGGTTCAATACTCATATTTTGAAACTAGCTATAATCGATCTATGCACTTGTAGTCATGATGTGGTGTGGTTGTTCTCCGCACCTCTGCCAGCTAGATGTCGTGGAGGTGGAGGCGGTGGTGGAGGAGTGCCGTCAGCGACTTGGCCCGCTCGTGAGACCTATGTCGGTGGGGGCATCAAAGAGCAGGAGAGCGTCGGAGCGGCACCTACGACGTTGACGATCTCGGTGACACGCAATAGCCATGCATCGTGCCCGACCGCATCAAGCCGGTAGCACGGTAACTCCTGCGCCGTGTGCAGAGCGGCCTTCGGCGTGGGGTTGCCACAACACTCGTTCCTAGAGGTGGTCATGGTGTGGGTGTGGGCGCGTTGTGAATGCACCAAAGGGATAGAGGAGTGCACCTCGTCATCCCCTGCTCTGTGCTCCTGTTGGGGAGTTGGGTCGCGAGCGCGATGCGGGTCATCGTTGTTGTCAGCCTCCACTCCGGTGTCGGGGTTAGCCCCCGCCCTGGCGACAGCCCAGCGTCGAGCATGCTCACTGCGAGTCAGTTTGTCCATGTTGATGAAGGAGTGGAAGACGCGCCTCAACCCCCTATCTGCCGTGCCAGAAGTCAGAGATTTTTCCTAGAAATGAACTAGGGTATCTCCAAAGTAGGATAATCGAACACAATGGTCTGAACATGCGACCTTTGAACCTTCGATGACTTCGACGAGGAAAAAACAAGCGAGCACGACAAAGGGACACCATTTTTTACCTAGGTCCGGTCCACCGTGCGATGTAAAACCCTACTCCTACATGTGTGGATTACTTATACAACTTGGCAAGGTTCAGTACAAGGTGTTGATCAGGCAATTAGATCTAGGGTTCCTGAGATAGAAGAAGGTTGGATTCCTTTGCTAGGCGCCGCATTGCCCCTCTTATAGATGCCCTGGTCCTCTTCCCCAATATCTTGGCGAGAAAGGTTGCCACATGCCGACAAACGATAGGGCAGGTGCGGTAAAGCTACTTTTGCCCATGGACACAGTCCATGGCAGGGTGCTGTTTATTACGCCGCTGACGTCCTCCTCTCTAGTGCAACGCCCTTCACGTTTTTCATGTACCAAAGGGGAAGTGGTCCCGCCTTCGTGTCAGAGGTTGTCGACCACCTATTTCTTGCGAAAGGGGAAGGTGCTTCCCTTGCACAGGGGAGGCAAGCCTAGAAGGCTGTGCCAACTGTGATCACCCTGATCTTCGTCTTGGTCCCATGTGTGCATGCCGCATGTCATCTATGACTTAGGCACGGGGCGCTAGTGTGCTTCATGCTGATCGCTCGTGAGTAGGCCCCGCCCTGGGGCAGGGCGAGAAGGGCGGCCGCCTAGGGCCCGTCAAACCGAGGGGCCCCAAAATTTCAAATAGGTTTAAGGTATATGCAGCGGAGGCGGAGCTCCTATGACGGCGCCATTGAGCACGTCGTGAGTTCCTCCTAGAACAGAGACGAAGCGTTATGCACTTATGCTTTCGACTGGAACTTGGGCCTATCTCCTTTGTCTTGGGCTTTTATTTGTTTGGTTTGCGTGAGTTTTCACTCGTTTATTTTAGGAATGAAAGGATTATGAGGCTTGGGCCTATTATTCTTATTATTTGTTTGGGCTGGGCCCTTTCGCTGATGTAGTTCAATGAGTAATTATGCACATCACACACGCTACTGATTTGAGCACGGTATATTTTTTACATTTAGGCATATCAAGCGATGTAGGTCTTCATATTTAGCTAGTTAAGTCCGAAGTCATATTGGGATCTTGTAAACTTATTTTTAGAAGGTACTTCAGTAGTGAAAGTTAACCTATAAAAAGTGGGGTGAACAGGTGGGCTCGACAATGGCCAAAGAATTGACATGGGAAATATCGCATGCAATCAACTAATCCATCCATCTCAAAATAGATGTCTTAAATTTGTAAAATTTGGATAAATTTATATACTAAACAGTGTCTAGATTCATTCAAATTTTAAAAAAGTTGTGACATCTATTTTAAGACAGAGGGAGTAGTACTTTTTTCTATTACGCGCTTGATTTCTTTGATCGCTTACAAATGTGAAAGTGCTAGGCCATGGCTAGATAAAATTCAAAGTGTCCATATAATATTTGTCGTGAGCTAGAGATGGCCCATTGCCAACTCTCACACGCCAACATGGAGAGGTGACAAACCAATCATCGGTAGATTTATATTGGCATTCCTTCGTAAGTGACTTTGCATTTAGAAATCTAAGAAAACAATTTAAGACAATATGTATATATTATTTCATACCAATATGGCTTTTGTATGCACTTAAATATTGGTTTCCGTGTACACTTGAAGTATTTACGAGACATCCAATATATACATATAAAATATTATACTATTTTGATGCTTCTAGGGCCCCAAATTTTAGGTTCGTCTCGGGCCCCTAAAATCTTAGGACCGGCCCTGCTCGTGAGGTGGGCTCACCGAGAGTGTCTTGTTCTCATGAAGGGCTTTAAGAGATGTGCTTCACGAGGGCCACTCCTCGTGGAGTGTGGGGCTCAGCGAGACGTTTCTCCCGGGATGCATAAGCTTCCTTGGTGTCTGGGCCTAGTAGCAGATAGGCCGTGGTACCCTGGTTGCCACTGACCAACAAAAGCCAAATATCAGATATTGCCTACTGGTTTTGTTTTTTAGTTATAACATTACTACACAGTTTAGCTGTTTAGGTTACCTCGCTCGTGTCCTCTTTGGAAAATCTCTCCCCCCTCTCAAGCAACCATCTTATGGTGAGCGGGTTTTGACACCATTTATCGCACAAGTACTCATCTGCAAAGGGGCTGAATGAATGAAGAGCGGTTTCGGTTCCCCTTTTAACATATAAGGGCTCTAATGCAAGACGCTTGTTTGGATGCTTAGCAGAAAAATAATCGAAAAATTGATTCGTATAGGAGGCCATAGCTCCAACGCATGCATTTAATTTCCAAGCGCTTATTTCCCTAATTGACTCGATCTGATTTTTCTGCCCAACTGGAAAAATTGACAAGAGGTGGTGCAAAGATTTGCATCGGCGTGTTTAAATAAGCGTCAATCCCCAGGATTGTTGGTAGCAACTGCTCATCGCATAATTAGGTGAAATCCATGGACTCTTCCTAATTTTAGGGCCAGGAGGCTTTCTAGTTAGGTCAAGCCACAAACTAAGCCCATCAAGGCCCATTATATCTCCGGCCCCGTACAGATCGCACGGCCCAAACTCACCTCCCCGTCGCCTATAAAGTCATAAACCCTAACGCTTCCCCTCTCCCTCCTCTGCCGCCGCCACCCACGACCACCACCGGAGCCGGAGGCAGAGAGGAAGGGAGTAGTCAACAAGGAAAGGCAACGATGGTGTCCGGCTCCGGTGTGTCCGCGCGTCGCGTGGTGGTGGACGCGCGTCACCACATGCTGGGCCGCCTCGCGTCGATCGTCGCCAAGGAGCTCCTGAACGGGCAGCGCGTGGTGGTTGTCCGGTGTGAGGAGATAAGCATCTCCGGCGGGCTGGTCCGGCAGAAGATGAAGTACCTCCGCTTCCTCCGCAAGCGGATGAACACCAAGCCCTCGCACGGCCCCATCCACTACCGCGCCCCGTCCCGCATCTTCTGGCGCACAGTCCGCGGCATGATCCCGCACAAGACCCCCCGCGGTGAGGCTGCGCTTGCCAGGCTCAAGGCCTTCGAGGGAGTCCCGCCGCCGTACGATCGCACCAAGCGCATGGTCATCCCCGACGCGCTCAAGTACGCGCCTCTCTCTTTATCGCTGTCTGCTCTGGCCGATTTGATTGGCTCTGTAGTGATTATCTTTGTGTGGCTTCGTGTTGGCTAGGGTTCTGAGGCTGCAGCCTGGTCACAATTACTGCCTGCTCGGCGAGCTCTCCAAAGAGGTCGGATGGAACTACCACGAAACCATCAAGGTACGTTGCGTCGCCGTCTCAACTCTACGAACACAATGTTGTGCTGTGAGGCATACATATGATGCTCTAATTCACTATGTTATTTGTGGTTGTGATTGAGGCTATGATTTATATTACTCCTGTGTAGATATCAGCCAAACTTTTACTGTTATATTTGCTGTTACATGGAGGGGACCCGTACATATAGGCTGAGTTGAAATGAATTGCTGTTCAAATAAATTGCATCTTAGATAGTTGTTGGTTACATAATAATGTTATCGAATAGTGTGGTTTTCCTAGGTATTCCCTTAGTTTTGATAGCCCTTCTGATTCTGAAACATTTTCTATTTATTTTGTCACTGAGTTTTGTGCAACATGGGCATGACTGGGATGATGCAGAAACTAGGACTGATGTCCATTGATTTTTCACGAAGATGATTTATAACCAGCTACTTTTGACCAGTCCTGTCATACAATAAATGCCAATTTAAGTTAAATTACTATTTCCATAACCAGCTATTTCTCTTTTATGCTGTTTCTTTTATTTACTTCTTTTGTGCTTTGGTGATAAGCCCATGATGTGAGTTTAATATTTGCTACTCTTGATGGGTACTTCCCAGTTGATGACCATAACCACCAAGATCTCTGAGGCCTCTTATGTGATATCCAGGAATTTGTTTCTTGTTGTTGTTTAAATGTTCAGTAAATTATTTCAATTTTATTCGATTAGGATAGCAAATCAGCAAATTGGCTTCAGAATAAGCTTTTCAAATTGGTGCTTGTAGCTAACTCTATTGCAATTGTGTATTTTGTCCATGTTAATGTTTTCATATCTGATATCCTAGTATTCCATTAGTTTTGATTGCCCTTGTGATTTCTGAGAAACATTTTCTATTTATTTTATTCACCGAGCTTTGTGCAACATGAGCATGCTGGGATGATGCAGAAACTAGGACTGATGTCCATTGATTTTTCACAAAGATGATTTATAACCAGCTACTTTTGACCAGTCATGTCATACAATAAATGTCGATTTAAATTAAATTACTATTTCCATAAACCAGCTGCTACTTTTGATCAATTACACCATTAGGTGCAACAACTTTTATATGGAGAAATTCTCTTTGAACCTTGTGATTTCTCTTTTATGCTGTGTCTTTTGTTTGCTTCTTTTGTGCTTTGGTGATAAGCCCATGATGTGAGTTCAATGAGTTCAATATTTGCTACTCTTGATGGGTACTTCCCAGTTGACCACCATAACCACCAAGATCTTTGAGGCCTCTTTTGTGATAACCAGGAATTGGGTATTCCATTAGTTTTGATTGCTCTTGTGATTTCTGAGTTCAATATACTACTTAATCAACTTGATGGGTTTACCTGGGTATGTTTGGAATGAAGAATAAAGTGGATTCTTATTGATTTTGTAAGGATGATTTCCATAACCAGCTATCTTTGATCAGTAATGGCATTAGGGGTAGCATATTTTCTATGGAGTTTTCATTTAATCTTTGGTGTTTCTTTTACCATGTATGTTTTTGTTTGCTTATCTTGTACTTCCATGACAAGCCTATGATGTGAGATCAATATTTGCTACTCTTGATGGGTACTCCCCAGTTGACGATCATAACCACCAAGATCTCTGAGGCATCTTATGATAATAAGGGATTGTTTTTCTACAGTTTAAATGTTTGTTAGTTATTTTAATTTTTTTATTCAGCTAGCAAATCATAAAACATAAAATTGCACAATGTCTTTTCAGTGTGCAATTTTTCTTAGAATTCAGTGTGCAATGTTTCTCAGAACATGCATTGAACTTGTCTTCCAGGAACTATTGCTCTACCGTTGAGCCTTCTCATTATGTTTCTGTAAATATATGTTTAGTTACAATGTATGCTTTTGTAAGGGGGTGCCGATCTTAAAAAACCTTTTCTTATTTGTACTTGTTTTGATCATGCCTTTTGAGATCTATGTTGCACATTTCTATGGATTTAACTCATAGAGTAGTGGCTCATCGCCTCTTGTGTTTTTGACCTGGCAGGAACTGGAGGAGAAGAGGAAGGAGAAGGCTAAGGTCTCGTATGACAGGAGGAAGCAACTGGCCAAGCTGCGCGTCAAGGCTGAGAAGGCTGCTGAGGAGAAGTTGGGTTCTCAGCTGGAGATTCTGGCACCAATCCAATACTAGTGTGCAGTGCAACCATATTCATCAATGGTTTCGCTGGACAATGCTTGTGATCTTTATTGTTTATCTTAGTAGCCTATGGGTGTCAATGAAATTTCGAACTGCCGAGTATCTATACTATTCCAGACATGTAGTGAATGGATTGTTTGTTTCATGGAAATGCGAGAATTTTGTGATTGTTGGTTTCTCCTGTGACATCTGAAGCTGTTGCTGTTTTCTCCTGTCATTTGTTCACCATGATTCCTGGTGTTCCGGTATATCTTGGGACGGTTTTGTCTCTTTCCAGACAGCTGGGCACGTAGGTCGTATGACTATTTTCTGGCGCCGGCAGTTGATACGATTCTCTGTTTCTCCTGCTCTGGGAAAACAAGCCTAGTCTGCTGCAATTTTCTGCTACTCTCTGTTCCAAATTAGTTGACTCAAATTGTCAAAGTATTGGATGTATCTAATACTAAATAACAATTGAATCTAGATAAATCTAAGTCAACTATTTTCTTTTTTGGGAATATGGGCTTCCGATTAAACGTCAAGATCAGCAGAGTCACTGGCTATAATGTTTGAAATACAAATGGGGGGATGTTCCTCCCAGAACGAATCAGAGGACTCTATTCGCACCTAGTTTTGCCAGTTCATGAGGGGCAGTGTTACAGTTCCGTCTAGTGAAAGAAAACTAAAAAAGATCGAAGTTCAGAATGCATAAGCTTCTAGCTTCCTTCACCAAAACACCAATTGTCGATTTGTCAAAGTCATTGCTCTTCAAAGCATGGACTAAGTTTGAAGCATCAGACTCCAGAATAACCTTGTTCCAATTCTGAATGCTCCATCGATAGCGGCAAGACAAGCGACCGCTTCAGAGTGCAAATAGTCTCTCAAATGCACAGATTTTCCTGACCCAGCAGCAACGAAATCGCCCGCCTGGTCACGAATGACGTATCCCCAACCTCCAGAACCTTGATATGGTTGAAGGCTCCATCGAAGTTTACCTTCACCTGATTGTCAGGTGGCTTTACCCATTTGTGTTGGTTAGGTGGTTTTGGAGGAATAGCTGGAAGCTTCAGATGTATAAAGTCCACCATGTGCTCTCCATACGGTGACAGACGTCAAGGTAGGAAGCCACGGCCTCAGCCGAATTTGCCTTGTTCCTGACACTCCACCATTCCCACATTAGGACCATTGCTTTAAGCTGCACTTTTGTATCATGCTTCCACAACTCTTCTAGCATATTGTGGGCTAAGCTACAAGGTAAGAGTCTTTCTCGTGTCGCTCCTAGTCCCAGTGAATTCCAGCATGCCTTGGCCATTTTACATTTTACAAAAATATGCCCGTCATCCTCATTCAACCTGTGACAAAGAGGGCAAGCAGTGTCAAGATTCACACCCAGTCTCATGATCTTCATTCTGCTTACCAGGCTATTATGTGCTAAACGCCAAACGAACATTTTCAGCTTGTTGGGAGCCCTCAGATCCCAAATTTTCTTCCAATTGAATTTGACAACACTGTCTTGTGTGCTCTCTCTTGAGCAAGCCGCCTCACGCCCCTTCATTCTCTGTCTCAGCATGACCCCAAGCTTGTATGCTGATTTCACAGAAAAAACCCCTTTTGGGTCAAAATGCCAAGCAAGATTGTCATCCATACCATCACAAATGTTGATAGATAAAATAGCTTGAGCACCAGCCGGATCAAAATGGTCCTGGACCAGCTGCTCGTCCCAGCCACCAGTGATAGGATTAATTAAATCAGCCACCTTTGTAAATATGGCCTTGCCACGAAGCGTTCTTGGTCTGCGAGTGTCACCTGCAGGAATCCAAGGGTCTTCCCAGGCCATGATGTTTGCCATGTCACCCACTCTCCAGACAAGCCCTTCTTTGAGCAAGAAAACTCCCTTTAGGATACTGCCCCAAGTGTATGATATTTCCGGAGAGACAAGTAGCATCAAGGATAACCCCCCATAGAAATATTTGGCTCGCAAAACCCTTCCCACAAACGACTTAGGTTCCTGCAAAATTCTCCACCCCTACCGAGCCAGCATGCCCAAATTGAAGATGTGTAGGTCTCTGAAACCAAGACCCCCTTCGCTCTTTGGTTTAGATAAACACTGTCAACCCAGCCAATGGTGTCTTTCCTCCTCTTGATTGTTCCACCAATAACAACACACCATTGAGCTAATGTCGTCACAAAATGTCTTTGTTATGTCAAAACATGACATGGAAAAAAGAGGGATAGCTTGCGCTACCGCCTTAACCAGGATCTCCTTTCCTGCCCTAGAGAGGAACTTCTCCTTCCATCCTTGGATCTTCCTCCACACTTTCTCCTTTAAGTATCCAAATGCCTTGGTTTTGGATCTGCCGAGGTGAATTGGCAGACCCAAATACTTTTCATTGAAAGCCCTGTCACTTATCTCGAGAAGCCTTTTAAAACTTCTCTTTGATGCTTTACTGGTCCCTTTGCTGAACATGACAGTCGATTTCTCCTTATTTATCATCTGCCCAAAAGCATCCTCATATAGGGCAAGAATACTTTGGAGTTTCATTGCACTTGCCTCATTCGCTTTGATGAAAACGAGGGAGTCATCGGCGAAGAACAAATGATTTATCCTTGGCGCACCAAGACAAACTTGCACCCCTTGAAGGGAACCATCTAGATCAGCCTTTTGAAGCAAGGCGGAGGGTCCCTCCGCGCAAAGGATGGACAAGTATGGCGACAAAGGACATCCCTGCCAAAGGCCCCTATGCGGAGTGATCACAACAGTCAACTCTGAATTCACCTTCACCCTGCAGGTAACTGTCGATACACAACCCATCACAAGATTCACCCAAGCTTGAGAGAACCCCATCTTGAACATCATCTTCTCCAAAAAGACCACTCCACCCTGTCAAAAGCCTTGCTCATGTCAAGCTTGACTGCAACCAGCCCATATCTGCCTCCCTTGCGTTGATGCATGAAATGGGTGGTCTCATACGCAATAAGAATGTTATCTGTGATCAGCCTCCCTGGAGCGTGCTCTGACTTTGTGAGATGATGTCAGGCAACACATCCCTCAATCTGCAAGCAATTGTTTTGGTCACAATCTTCATAACCACGTTACATAAGCTGACTGGTCTCAAGTCCTTGAGTCTGCATGGGTTGTGGACCTTGGGAATAAGCACAATAGCGGTCTCATTCCATCCTGCAGGAATCTGCCCACCATTAAGCACACTGAGAATTTCATGTTGAATCTTTTCCCCTACAAGGTCCCGAAAACGCTTATAAAATATTGTGTTGCGTTCGCAGCATAGAAAACAAAAATTTTCCTACGATGAGAACTATACGCCAAGATCTATCTACTAGATACAGAGCAACGGGTGGACATACATCCATGGAGAACTTACCCTCGAAGACAACGAGTTTTGTTAACGAGTAGGACCTCGTGGTTGATGTAGTCATACGCTTGCCGATCTCAAGATCGTGCGGAAGTCTGAGCGCCGCAAATCAGCAGCGCATCCGTCCTCGCACACATGTTCAAGCTACCGGACAACCTCCACCTCCTCGCTCTAGCGAATCAGCGGAAGAAGCAACTCCTTCCAGACGCAAGGCCACCGGGAACATGTATCTCGCTAATCCGAGACCATGGGGGAATATCTAGAGGGGGAGAGAGATCCTTCACAAGGAGGTATGTTTTGTGAGGGAGGAGAGGGGGGCCTTTATAGGAGAGGGGGACTCCTCCCCTACCATGGCCGGCGGCCAAGGAGGGATCCTCCTCCTCTTCCTCATTCATGTGGTGGAAGCTCCACTCACATCAATTCAAGCTCCACCCAAAGTTCCACTCACATGCATTTAATTTCCACCAAATTTAATGCAACTCTCAATTAATAAAACTCTTTTATTTATTTTATTCAGAATTTTGTTAATTACTTTAATTAACAAAAAATCACATAAAACCCCTTGCAACATTTCAATACCACATCCAGAACCACTTTCTGCAATTTCACCGGAAACAATTCCGGTTTCTATCGAAACAATTCCTGTTTCTATCGAAACATTTCCTGCGCTTTGCAAACCTTTTGTCTGAAACATATGTGCTCCTAAATGCTGTCCGGCAACCTTTAAGTGTGTCACCCTATGGTTCGCGAATAATGCATGCATGATTGAGACTCCTCTCAGATCAATAATCAGAAGCGGGACCTGGAGATCCATACTGACTCCTGCACATTCAACGATGACTTCTGTGATCGTGAGAACCTTTAACACTAGTAATTTAATCCCTTTTTCTCATGATATAATACATGTCCGAGATTCGATCATCAGTATCAAAATACCTAGTTTGATCTTGTTACCGACATGCACTCTTTTCTCGTTCCCGTGATATAACATTCTAGTGATCACATCACTTGCTTGCAAGCTATCTTAATGTGATATCACCGAGAGGGCCCAGAGTATATCTATCCGTCATCAGGATTGATAAATTCCACTCTTGATCCATGAGCTTCAACATAACACCTTCGTACCACTGAACCCACCTTTATAGTCACCCTGTTACGGTGTGACGTTTGATGTTATCAAGATACTCTTCTAGTGTTAGCAATTAACATGATCTCATGGTCTAAGGATAAAGATTACTTCATATGATGTTATAGCAATATAAACATAATGACTTGATCATAATGCTATACTTCAGATGAATGTTCATCACATCATTTCACAAATGCTGTGACCTTGTTATTAACAACATCCAATGTCCATGACCAGGAAACCTTAATCATCTTGTTAATCAACAAGCTAGTATATAAGAGAGGCATAACTAGGAACCCTTTTTGTTTATTAAACACACATGTATTGACGTTTCCTATCAATACAATTATAGCATGCAAAATAAACATCTATCATATACAAGGAATACATAATAACAACTTTATTATTGCCTCTCAGGGAATATTTCCTTCATATTGATGGCATGCCATCAGGGCCTGGGGCCTTCAGATCCCCCATAGACATTAGAGCTTCCATGATATCGGACATGGAGAAAGCTATTTTGAGAAAATCATTCATTTCTATTGTGACAACACAAGGAACACTAGGTAGAAGCTCAACCTCCCTCAACCCTGCACTAGAAGAGAAGAGGCTGGCATAGTAGTTAGTAATTAAAACCCTCAGCTCTTCCTCGCTTTCAACCACACCACCAACATCATTTTTCAACGACTTTATATGGTTTACTCTCTTCCGTTCCGACGCACAAGCATGGGAAAATCTTGTGTTTTGGTCCCCATCTTTAAGCCAATGAGCGTGAGCTCGTTGCTTCCAATACAAATTCTTTTGGTCATGTAGTCTTTGAAGCTTGTAACGAAGCAGCTGCTCCATGGAGACCTGCTGCTGCATGATTACCCCCTTTCTACACTTATTCAGGTCCTTCTTGGCCTTTTTTATTCTATTTTTTAGGTCTCCCAAAACTTCTGTACTCCAGGAATGGAGTTCACCACCCACTCGCCTTAATGCCTCCGCCACCGTGGTGTCATCGGAGAGCATGGCAAGGCTCCATGCGTTTTTAACAACCTCATCACACTGCTCCTCCTCTAGCCACCTCACCTCAAAACTCAGTTGAGCAACAACTCCTCCCTTCCTTCCTCCCTTCCTTCCTCCCTTGTAGTCGGGCTCCATTACCAAAATCATAGGCATGTGGTCCGAGTGCTTGGGGTCCCTGTTGATTGCCTTGTAAGCGGGATAGTGGGTTCTCCACTCCAAATTGGCCACAACGCGGGCCAAGCTCTCCTTTATGTATGTTTCCGCTTGATGGCTGTGGTTTTGCCATGTAAAAGGATCCCCAACGAAGCCGAGATCTTCTAACTCGCAGAACTCCAAAGCGTTCCTAAACTTCTCCATAATCGCTTGTGATTTTTCTTGCCCCCTTGCTTCTCACTCGCAAAGAGAACCTCGTTGAAATCACCAAAGCACATCCATGGTAGATTTGATCGGCCATGCAAAATACGCAACAACTTCCAAGTCTTCTCCTTTCCTCCCGATTTAGGTTCCCCGTAAATGCACATGAGCCTCCACACAAACCCATCATCCCTAGTGACGTCGGCGTCAATATGGAACCGCGACATCCTAGGATGAACGTTCACCTTAACATATTTTTTCCAAAATAAAGTGAGGCCTCCGCTTCATACCACACAATCTACAACCTCCATGTGAGGCATGTTCAACAACATCTTAAACTTCTGCATCCCCTTCTTGTCAAGCTTTGTTTCTAACAAGAAGAGAATATCAGGCGCTTCTGCCCTCTGCATCTCTAGAAGGCCTTGAACTTCCGGCTGGTTCCCAAGCCCCCGATAGTTCAACGCAATGACCTTCATTGATCATTGCAGGTGAAAGGATCGTATGGGCACCTAGAGGGGGGGGGGTGAATAGGTGCTACTTCAAATTTTACTCTTTTTCAATTTAGGGTTTGACATGAAAGGTAAATTCTCTATATTATGCAACTATGGTGAATTTACCTATATGACAAACAAGCACAAACTAAGCAAAAACTAGATAAGTAAAGTGCGGTAAAGGATAGAAGTAACCAAAGTGAAGCACACGGAGACACAAGGATTTGTTTCCCGTAGTTCCTTCCTTTTGAGGGGAAGTATGTCTACGTTTGGAGAGGGGGTGGTTTCAAATCACCAACGCCATGAGAGGCCTCCCTTGTTCTCTGATGAACCTCACCCCAACGGGTTCGATTCACCTCTTCCACTATACGACAACCTTCGAGGTGGAAGCCGGCACCTTTACAACGAGTTCGAGGCACACATCCACAACTTAATTGGAGGCTCCCAAATACAAGCAAGCTGTCAAATAATCAAAGACAAGCTTGTTAGAACCAAATAAAAACCTAGGGTTTCCAATGAAACACTAGAGCATGGGGGCCCTCAAGTGAATGAGGGGGAAATGAAGATCTCTCTTGGTGAAGCTGTAGATCAAGGCCTCCTCCTTCGATTCTCCAAAGATCAAAGACTTTGGATGGTTGGATAAAGAGATCTTGTTGATTTGGTGGCTCAAATGGACATGGTGTTCTTGAGGTGGACGAGCAACTAGAGGAAGGGGATAAGGTCCTCTATTTATAGCCCCTCGCATCTGTGAACCGTTTTCTGACCGTTGGAGAAGAAGTAGACCGGAGACTCTGGTCTACACCGGAGACTCCGGTCAACCTCCGGACCAGCCTCCGGACCGACCGACAGAATGACCCAGCCCACTTGGGAGCCAAGTGGACCGGAGACTCCGGTCCCTCTACACCGGAGACTCCGGCCTAGGGCATGGATCGGAGACTCCAGACCAACCTCCGGACCAAGCTCCAGACTACCCTTCTGGCTGTCCCAGGCAGGAAACTAGAAGCCCTCTCCGGAGACTCCTGGGGAAACTCCAGACCACACCGGAGACTCCGGTCATGATAGACCGGAGACTCCGGTCTGGAAATCCCAAGAAGCAAGTAATAGTGCAGGGAATGTTCCGCAAGCCATTGGTCCTTTTCACTTTGTAAAATATCAACATGTAGACAATAGCAAACTGTAAAAGAGGTCTACTAGTTGTTAACGAACACCAAAAGTGATTTATGACAGTAAATGTCCTTTCAATCTCCCTCTTTTTGGTGTTCGATGACAACTAGTGGTTTTTGCATGAAAAAGGTTTGCAGTGACTTATGACAGAGTATGGACATGCTCCCCTTGCCTTTGTGCCCAAAGATAAACATGTAAAGCAGGCAAGGTAGGTAGAGTATGGATAAAACATATAGTTCTCACACGAGTTACAATAAAGTAGGAGCACCCATAGAGTCACACACAAATAGCAAAAAGTGTCCCGCAATAACATAAGGCAAATAGAGACGAGAAAGCAAATACGAATCAAGTAGCCCAAACCCATGCAAATCCCGATGACAATGTCTTCTCCCCCTTTGGCATCGAAACACCGAAAAAGGGAAAAGACCTAAGCTAGCGTCCCAATGGATCAGTAGTCCTCGTCATCATCCTCCTCGTCCTCCTCATCCATATCATGATCCTCCTCATCATCATCATAGTCATCATCACCATCTGGAGCTGTAGGCCCTTTGCCGTGAGGGCGAGAAGAGGATGTACCTTGGTACCCAAATCCAGAAGTGACATCAGAAAAGGTCTTCCAATCCACCAAGCTATCCTGTTGGGCATTCCATGCCCCAAACAAAAGAGTGTGATCTGACTCGGTGGATGGCTGGGCGCCATGCTTGTCAGTGCACTCAGCCTCTCCTTCCCCATCATACGCTTCACCCTGATCCTTGATCTCCTTGAGTAGTTTCTCGATGCGACGGTTGCTCTTGTAGGAATCATGTTGTTGCTTGCGGATGTCCACATTCATACAACACATGGTCCTCTCCCAGAATGAGGCCTTCTTAACCCTCTCATGGACATAGTCACGTGTCATGGAAGGAAGAGGTGCATTGGAAGCATTCTTCCTCCGAGCCCTAGGAGGAGAGGGGGCCCTTTCGGTCTCTGATATTTCCTCCTCCATATGTGCATGAGAGCGTCTAGGGGGAGCCCTCATTTTCCCTTTCTACTGCAGAGATACGAGAGTGTGCTCGGTAAGGTTGGGAGGCATAGCAAGCGGAGAACCATGTGGCTGAGTGTTGATGAGTCTCATGACTAGGGGTGCATGTGGAGGGGCCTTCTTGTATAAGATGGCATGATACATCTCCTCAAATATGTAATCCATCACATCAATAGGATCAACATCAGCATCGAGGCCAGCTATGTAAGTCTTGTGGGTATGATATAGCAAGTTGACCAAACCATATCTGATGGCATCATCATTCCCAGCACTAGGGGAAATGGTCTGGCAGAAGATCCTCAACATCAGATTGTAGAGAGGCTTGAGTCCCTTGGACCCTCCCACAACACCCTCACTACCATATAAAGGGGCAAGCTTGTTTTGTTCACCCCAAGAGCTACTGAGTGCATGCGAACTCTAACATGAGTAGATACCCCCTGGAATGTCTCGAAGATAGCCTCAGCAAAGTCATAGAAAGTTGCAGAACAACGGTGGTTGCCAGTCATCCAAGTCATAGTCCTGGCTTGGTCAGTCCCAAATACAACTGTGGCGTAGAACTGCTGCACAAGGGTGATGTTGTAGTCTTCACGGAGCTCCATCAAGTTGAACAGCCCCAACTTCTCACTAATCCACAGAGCATCAGAGAAGTAGGGGCTCTTCCTCATCTGCTCAACACTCAAGTACTTCTGGGGGCACACAGGAGATCTCTTGAGCACACTGTAAATGTCTTTCATGAAGACAACTTGCTCCTTCCTCCAATAGAAGGGGTCATCACTGGTGCGAGGCAAGTCATAGAAATTAGTCTTCTGCAGCTCATGGTACTCCTACTTAGACATGCGGGCCAAAGACTGAAGATTGTTGTATTTTTCCCTCTTGGCATGGTTCTCTTCCCCAACCCTGTCCTGCTCCCGCCGCATATAGGCCGCATCACGGGCCTGCTGTCTATGGTTGGATGGGGGCACAATGTACTGACCCTCAGACTCATCATAGCGAGGATCTCCTCTCTTCATCTTGGCCTTGGTGCGAGGAGGACGACGAGAGCCAGAACCTGTGAAAAGCAGCGAGGGAGATAGCATGGAGGTAAGTATATGTCCCAAGAAGGTAGCACAAAACCCTTGAGACCTAGCAAGACGTGTCAGATTCAAATCACACCGGAGTCTCCGTGGTACACAATGGAGTCTCTGGCTCAGACCGGAGTCTCCGGCCTGTGGGCCGGAGTCTCTGGTTAGGCGACTCGGGGGAAGATCAGGAAGGCTCCAATGGTGTTGAATCTAACATATCGGGCAGGGTAACAAGAGTAGAGTACACAAGTGCACGCAAACAAGGGATTCCCATCGCCAAAACTAGTACCAATCCTCAAAAACAAAGTAAGGGAAGAACCCTAGGTGAGGAAAAAGGAGGAGAGGTACCAGATCTGTCCATGGGATGGATTCCACTGGTGGGAATCACCCAATGGTGGAAAGGAGTGAAGGAGTTATGCCCTAGAGGCAAATAATAAAGTGTATTATTTGATATACCTCTTGTATGTTCATAATACGTTTCATACTGTTATATAACTTTGTTAATACGAAACATTAATACACGTGTGGTATGTAAACAAACCGTGTCTCTAGTTACCTCTAGTGAACTAGTTCCTTGGTCATGAGGATGGTCTGTGTTTCGAGATCATGGGCATTTATGCCAACTAACAATGAGGTCATGTTATTAGTTGAATAACATGATAGACAAACATCCGACCGTTATATCGTAATGAGATCTAGTTACAAAGTTCACCATTCATGATAAAACACAAAGAACCTCGCAACCTGATCCTTTGACTGTGAGGTAAAGCAAATCACCATTCTGGAAGAAGCTTAGATGGTTATCAAGAATCATCTCGTAACAGGGTGATCAAAAAGGTGCCACTCAGGTTTTCTGAAGGAATGCGTAGAGGAGTACATATCAAGACTAGGATTTGTCTACTCCATGTAACGGATAGATACATCTGGCCATCTCGGTGACGTTGCATTAATGAAGCTTGCAAGCATGTGACTAGGTCACAGAATGCAACGACATGAGAACGAGAAAACAAGTTCATCGGTAACGAGATCGAACTAAGGTATAGAGATACGGAAGATCAAGTCTCGGATGAATTAGGTATCATATGACAAAGGGAATGGGGAACGACTATCTCACGGTTCGAGCGATTGTATTCGTGAAACACACGGGGGTCACATGGCCATCCAGGTCCCTCTATTGATCATTGATATGAGAGTGGTCTCTATCATGTCCGGAGTGTTTCCAAACCGAAGGATGTCACGCTTAAGGGTGGGGACGCTTAGGGTAGATGAGGTATCGTATGAGAAATAGAGAGAGAGAGAAACCGGAATAGTTTCGGTAACATCTGATGGAGATCGGAAGGGGTCCGGAAGATGTTCCGGAGTGAAGGAATAATATAATATGTATATTTGAATGTTAATTGGAGAATTAATATTAAATATATATTTTATTTTATTTTAAAATGCACTATATTGCTAATGGGCCTCACCCGAGGGGAGGCCCAAGTGGGCAAGGCGCCTAGGGAGTGGGGGCCAGCCGGCCTAGGGCTAGTGGGCCGCCCCAGTGGGGCCCACCTAGGGCCGGCAGATGCCCCAAGGTGGCCGGTGGGTGTGGGAATAGTCCCACACTGCCTGGCCCCTGGGTGGTGCGCCCCCTTCCTACTATATAAAGGGGTCCCCCCTTGGAACACACCCATTCCTATCATTCTCTCTCTCTCATCTGCTGAGGGCTTCCCCGTAATATTGGGGAGGACTTCGTAGTTGAGTTCTCCACCTTCACACTACCGTCGTGTGATCGGCGATCCGGCATCTACTTCTTCCGCTGCTCGGCTGGATCGGAGCCCGGTTGACGTCCACTACACCAGACGTGTGACGAACTTCGGAGGCACCACACTTGGGGTGCTGCTCGTCTTCATCAATATACGCCTTCCTGCGTAAGGCGTGCCACTTTCTGCAAAGGTATGAATACTGTATTCCTTCTCCGTTACTTATGTCTACATAGTATAGATCCTGGTATTAGTGTTCGAGTAGATAGAATTTTTTTGTTTTCTGCTACGGAACCCTTCAGTGGTATCAGAGCGGGTCTATGGTAGACATGTCGTGCGGATAGAACACATAGCAATATGTGGGCATTGATTCTCTAGTTGCTACCCTCTTTAGTGTTATTGTTCATATCGCGACACTGTTAGATGAAGCGGCCCCCCAACCGACCTCACGTGGTGATTCACGAGACTGGTCCACAAATCAAAGTGGCTTAGGGGGGTGTCTGTCTCTCTATAGTAGTTGATATGGCATTGACACTGGAGGGCCCTAAAAAGGGAAGAAGAACGGCAATCATTGAATCCATGTTGTGGCTCGACGTTCGTAGGTGGGAAGGGGTTTTACTGCGAAATCCCTAAAGCCGCGTAAAACATGCAATAGTCAATATAGAAGCGTCTATCTTCGTTATTGTATAGGGGCAAGTATTATAACATGGCAATGACAAGTTTATAAAACTCTCATTGAAGCTATTGATGATGATCACAAAGCTATAACCATGTCATAACACTTCACTTTAGAAGTATTAGTTATTATGGTAGTATACTTACTAGACGGTAGCATGATAAGATAATCCCTCGTAGTATTCCAGTTATCGTATTCCCCTTGTGTGTGCACCACTAAGAAAATTCTTCGGTATGAGGCCGACCGTGATGATCGGGGGTCAGGCATATCTACGTTCGCATACAGTGGGTGCAAGCCATGTTGCACTGCGAATACACACGAGTTAGAACTGGCGAGCCTAGCATGTACAGACATGGCCTCGGAATACAAGAGACTGAAAAGTCGAGCATGAATCACATAGTTGATGTGATCGACATTAGGGAATGTCCACCTTTGATGCTGCGCTGATGGCCATGATGATCGGGAGAGGTGCAGGTGATAGGGATCATGTGATCACTAAACGAGTAGAGGGATGTTCGTTTAAGTGGGAGTTCCTTTATTCAAATTTGAACTCATTATTATGAACATAGTCTAAACACTTTGCAAATCCTTTGTAGATGTCTCGCCCACCCACCTTCAACCTAAGCACTTTCCTCGAGAAGGACAAGCTGAAAACTGATGGAACCAACTTCACCGCATGGTTCCGCAATCTTAGGATCCTCCTAGTCCCCTACAAGTTGACTTATGTCATCGAGGCTGAGCTTCCGGCTAAGCCTGCAGATTCCGCCTCTCAGGACAAAAAGAATGTCTGGCAGTCCAAGGCGGACGATTTCTCCCTCATCTAGAGTGGAATGCTCTATGCCATGGAGCCGAAGCTTCAAAAGCGTTTTGAGAAGATGAATGCTTTTGAGATCATTGTGGATCTCAAAGCCGTCTTTGCTCCGTAGGCTCGTGTAGAGAGGTATGATGCTTCTGAGCTCTTCTTCTCTGCTAAAATGGAAGAGCACCGCAGTATTAGTGAGCATGTGGTCAAACTGTCTGGCTACGTTAAGCGCCTAAACACCCTGGATTGCAAAATCCCGGAGGAGCTCGCCATAGATAGGGTGCTGCACTCGCTGCCCACTAGCTATAAGAGTTTTGTGATGAACTACAACATGCAAGGGATGACCAAGACCCTTGCTGAGGTGTTCGCCATGCTCGAAACTGCTGAGGTTGAAATCAAGAAGGAGCACACGGTGTTGATAGTCAACAAGACTGCCAACTTTAAGAAACCGGGGCAAAAGGGAAAAGGCAAGGGTAAGAAGTCTAAGAGGGATGGCAGGTTTGTTCCTAGCACCCCAAAGACTGCGAAGCCTGGCCCTAAGCCCGGCACTTCGTGCTACTACTGCAAAGGGGATGGGCACTGGAAACGCAACTGCCCTAAATACCTTGAAGACAAGCGAGCTGGGAAGATAGCCATCCCGGACAAAGGTATATATGATATACATGTTATTGATGTATTCCTTACAAGCGCCAGGAGTAACACCTGGGTATTTGATACCGAATCCGTTGCTCACATTTGTAACTCTTAGCAGGATCTACAGAGTAGGAGGCGCCTGAGGAAGGACGAGATGACGATGCGCGTCGGCAATGGTTCGAGAGTCGAAGTGATGGCCGTCGGCACCCTGCATATCCTTCTACCGTCAGGATTCTTGTTGGTTTTGAATAAATGCTATTATGTACCTGCACTGAGTATGAATATTGTGAGTGGGTCTTGCTTGTTGCAAGACCATTATTCGTTTAAATCAGGAACAAATGGTTGTTCAATTTATATGAATGATATTTTCTATGTTCATGCTCCTGCATGTGATGGTTTATTCCTACTTGATCTTGATTGTGATACACACATCCACAGTGTTGATGCTAAACGTTGTAAGCATAGTGACAATAATTCCATGTACATATGGCATTGCCGTCTTGGTCATATTGGCATAAAGCGCATGAAGAAGCTTCATTCAGAAGGGCTTCTTGGATCATTGGATTTCGAATCCCTTGATACATGTGAGCCATGCCTCATGGGCAAGATGACCAGGACACCATTCTCTGGCATAGTGGAGAGAGTTGTAGACCTACTTGGGATCATACATACAGATGTATGTGGACCAATGAGTGTCTCAACACGCAATGGTTATCGTTACTTTGTTACCTTTATTGACGACTTGAGCGGATATGGATATATCTACTTGATGAAGCACAAGTCTGAAACCTTTGAAAAGTTCAAGGAATTTAGAAAGAGGTAGAGAATCAACTTAACAAGAAAATCAAGCACCTTCGATCGGATCGGGGAGGCGAGTATTTGAGTTATGAGTTTAACATGCACTTGAAGGACTATGGGATCATCCCACAGCTTACGCCAGCCGGAACACCACAACGTAATGGTGTGTCGAAACGCTGTAACCGAACCCTATTGGATAGTGTACGGTCCATGATGTCTTTAATTGATTTGTCTCTGTCTTTTTGGGGATATGAGTTAGAAACCGCCACTTTTATTTTAAACCGAGCACCATCCAAATCCGTGGAGACAACACCATATGAGATATGGTATGGGCAGAAGCCAAAGTTGTCTTTTCTGAAAGTTTGGGGATGTGAGGCATATGTTAAGAAACTGCAGCCTGACAAACTCAAACCCAAATTAGAAAAGTGTATCTCTGTAGGATATCCAAGGGAAACTATTGGATATACCTTCTACAATCAAGCCGAAGGCAAAACACTTGTCGCAAATACCGACACCTTTCTCGAGAAAGAGTTTCTTGCAAAAGGGGTGAGTAGAAGGAAAATTGAGTTAGATGAAATTGTTGACCCTTCTCTCTGTATTCTGAGTAGCGCAACGGAAGCTGTTCCGAAACCGCTCTCTGACATGGAGGAAGAGTCTATTGATGCTGATCAAAACAACGACATTGAGACTCCTAAAGTTCGCAGGTCTACAAGGGTTCGTGCCACTCCAGATTGGTACAATAGCCTTGTAATGTCTGTCATCTTAGATGACCAGGAAGAACCTGCAAACTACAAAAAAGCTATGGATAGTGCTGACTCTGAGAAATGGCTAGTAGCCATGAAATCTGAAATAGGATCCATGCATGAAAACCAAATTTGGACCTTGGTGGATCTTCCACAGGGTCGCAAGGCCATGGAAAATAAATGGATCTTTAAGAAAAAGACAGATGCGAACGGTAATGTAACCATTCACAAAGCTCGACTTGTCGCAAAGGGGTTTCGGCAAATTCAAGGGGTTGACTACGATGAGACTTACTATCCCGTAGTGATGCTTAAGGCTATAAGGATTTTAATAGCAACTGCTGCACATTTCGACTATGAAATTTGGCAGATGGATGTCAAGACCGTGTTCCTCAATGGTCACATTGATGAAGAGTTGTATATGATGCAACCAGAAGGTTTTGTTGATCCTAAGGATGCTGGAAAGGTATGCAAGCTCCAACGGTCCATTTATGGGTTAAAGCAAGCATCTCGGAGCTGGAACCAACGTTTTGATCAAGTGATCAAGAGTTTTGGATTTGTCCAAAACCAACAAGAGTTCTGTGTTTACAAGAAAGCGAGTGGGAGCTCGGTAGTTTTCTTAGTAGTATATGTGGATGACATATTACTCATGGGAAACAATGTGGATCTTATGAATAGCGTGAAAGCGTATTTGAGCAACCAATTTTCCATGAAGGATCTAGGTGAAGCTGCATACATATTAGGAATCAAGATCTATAGAGATACATCAAGGCACCTAATAGCATTAAGTCAGAGTACTTACATAGATAAGAATTTTAAGAGGTTCAAAATGGAAAATGCCAAGAGCGGTTTTACTCCTATGATGAAGAATTGCAACTTGAGTATGACTCAATGTCCTGTAAGGGACAGTGATAGAGAAAAGATGTCTTACATCCCCTATGCTTCAGCAATAGGATCTATCATGTATGCAATGCTTAGTACCCGACCTGATGTGGCATTGGATCTTAGTTTGATGAGCCGATATCAGAGTAATTCAGGACCGGATCACTGGATAGCTGTGAAAAATATCCTAAAGTATCTGAGAAGAACAAGGGATATGTTCCTAATCTATGGAGGAAATGATGAAGCTCTGAACGTAACAGGTTACGTAGATGCGAGCTGGAATTCAGATCATGATGACTCTAAGTCTCAAACAGGATTTGTTTTCTTGGTGAATGGTGGGGCGGTAAGCTGGAAAAGCAAGAAGCAACCGGTGGTGGCACAATCTTCAATGGAGTCTAAATACATTGCTGCAACAGATGCAACAAATGAAGCTGTTTGGCTAAGGAATTTCATCATCGAACTAGGAGTTTTTCCCAATGCACAAGACCTCGTGACAATCTATTGTGATAACACGGGAGCTATTGCAAATGCAAGGGAACCAAGAACTCATTCCATAGCCAAACACATCAAGCTTAGATTTCACGTCATCCGACAGATTGTTGACGAAGGTGAAGTCAAGATTTGCAAAGTAGATACGGAACTGAATGTAGCAGATCCTTTGACTAAAGCTCTCCAACATGACAAGCACGAACAACATCAAGATTCCATTGGTGTTAGGTTCCTGCCTATTGTAAACTAGTTTTGTATACTCTAGTGCAAGTGGGAGACTGAAGGAGTTATGCCCTAGAGGCAAATAATAAAGTGTATTATTTGATATACCTCCTGTATGTTCATAATACGTTTCATACTGTGCTATAACTGTGTTAATACGAAACGTTAATACACGTGTGGTATGTAAACAAACTGTGTCTCTAGTTACCTCTAGTGAACTAGTTCATTGGTCATAAGGATGGTCTGTGTTTCGAGATCATGGGCATTTATGCCAACTGACAATGAGGTCATGTTATTAGTTGAATAACATGATAGACAAACATCTGACCGTTATATCGTAATGAGATCTAGTTACAAAGGTCACCATTGATGATAAAACACAGAGAACCTCGCAACCTGATCCTTTGACTGTGAGGTAATGCAAATCACCATTCTGGAAGAAGCTTAGATGGTTATCAAGAATCATCTCGTAACAGGGTGATCAAAAAGGTGCCACTCAGGTTTTCCAAAGGAATGCGTAGAGGAGTACATATCAAGACCAAGATTTGTCTAGTCCATGTAATGGACAAATACATGTGGCCATCTCGATGACGTTGCATTAATGAAGCTTGCAAGCATGTGACTAGGTCACAGAATGCAATGACATGAGAACGATAAAACAAGTTCATCGATAACGATATTGAACTAAGGTATAGAGATACCGAAGATCAAGTCTTAGATGAATTAGGTATCGTATGACAAAGGGAATGGGGAACGACTATCTCACGGTTCGAGTGATTGTATTCGTGAAACACACGGGGGTCACATGGCCATCCAGGTCCCTCTGTTGATCATTGATATGAGAGTGGTCTCTATCATGTCCGGAGTGTTTCCGAACCGAAGGATGTCACTCTTAAGGGTGGGGACGCTTAGGGTAGATGAGGTATCATATGAGAAATATAGAGAGAGAAACCAGAATAGTTTCGGTAACATCCGATGGAGATCGGAAGGGGTCCGGAAGTTGTTCCAGAGTGAAGGAATAATATAATATGTATATTTGAATGTTAATTGGAGAATTAATATTAAATATATATTTTAGTTTATTTTAAAAGGCACTATATTGCTAAGGGCCTCACCTGAGGGGAGGCCCAAGTGGGCAAGGCGCCTAGGGAGTGGGGGCCAGCCGACCTAGGGATAGTGGGCCACCCTAGTGGGGCCCACCTAGGGCCGGCGGCTGCCCCAAGGTGGCCGGCGGGTGTGGGAATAGTCCCACACCGCCTGGCCCCTAGGTGGTGCGCCCCTTCCTACTATATAAAGGGGTCCCCCTCCCCTTGGAACACACCCATTCCTCTCATTCTCTCTCTCTCATCTGCTGAGGGCTTCCCCGTAATATTGGGGAGGACTTTGTAGTTGAGTTCTCCACCTTCACACTACCGTCGTGTGATCGGCGATCCGGCATCTACTTCTTCCGCTGCTCGGCTGGATCGGAGCCCGGTTGACGTCCACTACACCGGACGTGTGACGAACTTTGGAGGCACCACACTTGGGGTGCTGCTCGTCTTCATCAATATACGCCTTCCTGCGTAAGGCGTGCCACTTTATGCAAAGGTATGAATACTGTATTCCTTCTCCGTTACTTATGTCTACATAGTATAGATCCTGGTATTAGTGTTCTAGTAGATAGAAATTTTTTGTTTTCTGCTACGGAACCTTTCAAGGAGATGATTGGTCGGCGGCACGGCGGATCCCGGGGGCTTCTTGACCTCCGGGGAGGAGATTTGGGAGAGGAGGCGACGTGGTAGAGAGGGGAGGACGGGGGTGGATGAATGAAACTGCTGTTTCAGTTCACCCGGTCCTCCCTTTAAGTGGTCAGAAACCGTCCAAACCGGAGACTCCGGTCTACACCGGAGACTCTGGCCCATACCGGAGACTCCGGTGTGAACACACCGGAGACTTTGGTCCTCCTCGACCAACAAGCTCCAAGGTAAGTGTATGGGGACATATATTAGATAGAGTGGGTTTTCAGGACAGAGGGAGGGCTTGGGTTAAGATCTCATACTGTGAAAAGTCAAGAAAACCACGGAAATCTATTCAAATGCGTCAAGTAAATCCGAACTAAGAACCAACTCTTCAAATGAGAAGAGGGTGGTGGCCGAAGCCACCATGTAGGAGTTTGTGGCATGACACCGCGAAGAATTATCCTTGGGTTCATAGCCACTACTCAACAATGGCGCTCACATATCACTAAATGATACTAAGAGAATTGAATTCTTAATGTTGGCATTATGGGGGAGGGATAGTCCAATGAATTAGGACCACACTCCCCTATCTCCATGCCTGCACCTACACCAAATATGGGTCAAAACATAGGTGAGTATGCAAGGAAATCAAGTCAAGCTCCTAGAATCCACGATATTTAGTTCATTCCTCAAATAACAAAACCTTGCTTCATCAAGTGGCTTCGTGAAAATGTCGGCAAGTTGGTATTTGGTTGACACATATGATAGCTCAATATCACCTCGGGCAACATGATCTCTAATGAAGTGATGATGAATCTCAATATGCTTTGTTCTTGTATGGTCCACTGGGTTATATGCAATCTTGATAGCACTTTCATTGTCACATAGAAGAGGCACTTTGTCACAATGGACACCGTATTCCTTTAAAGGTTGCCTCATCCATAGCAATTGTGTACAAGTACTAGCAACAGCCACATACTCGGCTTCAGCGGTAGAAAGAGATATACAATTTTGCTTCTTAGAAGACCAACATACCAAGGACCTCCCAAGGAATTGGCAAGCCCTGGAGGTTGATTTTCTATCATCCTTGTCACCAGCCCAATCCGAATCCGTGTACCCACAAAGAGAGAAAGTTGAGCCCCTAGGATACCAAATACCATAGTTTGGGGTATGAACCAAATATCGAAAGATTCTCTTGACTTCCATCAAATGGCTTTCTTTAGGAGCTGCTTGATATCTTGCGCACACTCCTACACTCAACACAATATCGGGTCTAGATGCACAAAGGTAAAGCAAAGAGCCAATCATGGACCGATATACCTTTTGATCCACATCTTTACCATTTGGGTTTAGTTCAAGATGAGTCTTTGTTTCCATGGGAGCGGGAGCTCCATTTAGGTCTTTCATATTAAATCTTTTGAGCATATCTTGAGTGTACTTGGCTTGGTTGAAGAAAGTTCCTCCTCTCACTTGCTTGATCTCAAAACCAAGAAATACTCTCAATTCTCCCATCATGGACATCTTGAACCTGTTAGTCATAAGCTTTGAGAATTCATCATTAAAAGCTTTGTTAGATGAGCCAAAGATAATATCATCTACATAAATTTGGCATACAAAAAGTTCCCCATTGACCCTCTTGGTAAAAAGAGTGGGATCGATTTTACCAACCTCAAACCCATGATCTAACAACAACTCTCTAAGGTGCTCATACCACGTGCGTGGGGCTTGCTTGAGCCCATA
This sequence comes from Avena eriantha, assembly GCA_910589775.1. NCBI lineage: Eukaryota > Viridiplantae > Streptophyta > Magnoliopsida > Poales > Poaceae > Avena > Avena eriantha. The sequence goes on from OU342741.1 coordinate 377,663,700, forward strand.
GAGTGCCTTATCGAGTTTGTAGACGTGGTTTGGAAAGTTGGGATCCTCAAATCCGGGGGTTGTTTCACATATACCAACTCATGCAATGGACCATTAAGAAATGCACTTTCTACATCCATTTGTTTTAGTTTAAATTTATGATGTGCCGCATAAGCAAGAAGGATACAGATGGACTCAAGGCGAGCCACAGGTGCATAAGTCTCTCCATAATCAATGCCTTCAATTTGAGAGAACCCTTGTGCAACCAACCTTGCCTTGTTCCTTATCACAATTCCATGCTCATCTTGCTTGTTCTTGAAAATCCACTTGGTGCCTATAACATTGCGGCAATCTTTTGGCTTTTCCACTAACTTCCATACTTTGTTTCTCTCAAAGTTGTTGAGCTCTTTGTGCATTGCATCCAACCAATCCGAATCTTCAAGAGCTTCCCATACTTTCTTTGGTTCCACCATGGAAATGTGTGCTTGGTGCTCACCAAAGTTCTTCAGTTGAGCTCGAGTAGATATCCCTCTTCTTAAATCTCCTACCACATTCTCAAGAGTGTGGTCTCTTAATTCCAATATTCTATCCATTCTAGCTTGGCGACGAGTTTCGATCTCCTTGTTGTTTCTTGGGGGGGGGGGGGTCAGTTCATCATTTTGGTCCTCGTCTTGACCATTAACTTGACCTTGATCATCATTGGAAATATTCTCTTCTAAAGGAGGCAAAGATTGACCTTGGTCTTGATCAAGCCCACGACTGACCAGGTATTCAGTTGTTCTTATGGCAGTCTGTACAAATATTGCTTGTGAAATGGCCTTAGCACCACTAGACATCCTGGCAAGTGAGACTCAATCACCTCTTAACTGGAAGCATCTTCTTGATCAGTAGGTTGAGGGTCCACAACTTGTCTTTGGCATGGGTCGTTGTCCACCTCGACAGTAGCTTGTTGAAGTTGTGAAGATGAGGGCTCCACTTGAGTAGAGCATAGTTCTTCTCGGTCCACCATAAGGGGTTCCTCAATATGGCGGATGAAACCCACACCCATTCTTCCTATGGCATCCTGAGGCATTTCATCATCTACATCACAAACATCAACACACCCCGCTTGGGGACCATCATATTCTTCAAACACCACACTACAAGATTCTATGACAATTCCTGAGAGCTTGTCATAGATTCTATAAGTGTGGGATTCGAGACCATAACCAACAAAAATACCCTCTAATGCTTTATAATCAAACTTGGATAAACGAATGCCCTTAATGCGATAGAAGCACTTACAACCGAGTACCCGGAAGTAAGAAACATTAGGCTTGTTACCGGTAAGGATTTCATATGGAGTCTTGATCAATTCTTTGTGGAGGTAGAGAAAGTTTGATGCATGGCATGCGGTGGAGATAGCTTCAGCCCAAAAACTGTATGGAGATTTAAATTGTATATGCAGCGGAATATTGATGTTTTATTCCCTCATCACTAAGAAATCCATTTAATGTGTAGTTCTTGAACTCGGTACCATTGTCTCTTCTAATTGTTAATACTGGGACATTGTGTTGACGTTGAGCCATGCTGATGAAGTCAATGAAGTTCTCTTGGGTCTCACTTTTTAACTTAAAGAAATATACCCAAGTGTATCTTGAGTAGTCATCAACAATCACCAAACAATATTTCTTCCCACCAAGACTCGCATGAGACGGAGGACCAAAGAGATCCACATGAAGGAGCTCCAAGATCCTCTTGGATTTGATGTAGTTCTTTGGCTTGTGGGGAGAATCATGCATCTTTCCTTCAACACATGCCCTGCAAACATGATCCTTGGCAAAGCAAAAATTTTCTTTTAGTCCAACAATATGACCATCCTTGTGGAGGCTTTGCAAAGTTCTCATGTTGACATGGGCTAGACGGCTATGCCATAACCAACCCACATCGGCCTTTCCAAATAGGCACATCGGACTTGTAGTGGTTTTCTCCGAAAAGTCTACCACATACAAGTCATCCTCGACGCACCCAACGAAAGCAACCTTTAGAGACTTGCTCCACAAGAGGATCACAATATTAACATCAATAAAGACAGCAAAACCCATCTTTCCTAGAGCACGGACTGAAAGTAAATTATAGCCAAGGGTCTCAACAAGCATGCCATCCATGAGAGTGATACCGTGAGCAACCACAACTTTGCCGAAACCCATTACATTAGACTTTGATTTGTCGGCATATGTCACATATATTTGATCAACATTTGGTCTCAACTCCTTGACACTAGAAGCGCTTCCGGTCATATGAATTGTGCATCCACTATCGAGCACCCATTTTGACCCTCCGGAAGCATAGGTCTACAAAAGTTCAAACTAGTTTTTAGGTACCCATTTTTCAATGGGTCCTCTTTTGTTAGCAACAAGGGTCTTGGGAACCCAAATCGACCATGCAATATAACCATCAAATGGGTCAACATATTGTGCATACACATCACCATAATAATCACGCATTAAGACATAGTGAGGGTTATCACTACCCGCAAAATCATCATGAGACATAGTTTTGCCACTTGTGGTCTTACTTCCCACAATGACCTTGTTCTTTTCTTGGGCGGGCTTGGCCTTCTTCTTCTTGTTGTTCCTTTTCTTCTTGGCTTTAGAGACAAAGCCTATGCCCCCTTTTTCACTATTTGACCTTTGCTTGTTTAAGAGGTCATCAATAGACTTGTTTCCTTTGGGAAAGGAGGTCTTAGCTAGCTCCCCCTTCAACCTAGCATGTTCTTCAAGAGTATTTGTACAACTAGCAGGAATGAAAGTACTAGGTGAGGGAGTATTGATAAATTGAGTTTGAAGCTTTTCACGAGACTTTGTGAGTGAGAAGAGTTCACTTTCCAAGGCCTTGTGAGCCTTGTCAAGTGTCCAAAAGTCCTTGGCAAGTTTTTCATGAACAACATCAAACTCAATCTTATCCCTTTTATCCTTTTTGTATTTAGAAATAGCATGATCACATTCCTTGATGAGTTTATTAATAATAAGATCATTAGCTTCATCAAGGCCCTCTAGTTTAGTTTCAAGAGATATTCTAGTTTCTTGTTCTTCTTCTAGAGCATTATTAAGAGCTTCTACCTCAATCATGTGCTCTCTTCCTAATTTGCATCTCTCATCTAGAAGTTCTTGTGTGTGTGAAAGTTGATTTAGGAGGTCCACAACATGTTTCTTGTGTTCCCCTTGCAAGTTATTCATGAACACATCAAAAGCAACTAATTCCTTTTTGACCTCAAGAGATAACTCATCATCAAAATCATCATTGATTAAGGAAGTGGAGTGTGATGATGATAATACCTCCGTTCCTCTTGCCATAAGGCAAGTGACGTTCTTGTTGGAGATATTCTCATTTGGAGAGTCGAAGAGTGAGATTGAAGGAGTAGAGGTAGTGGCAAGAGCCTCCACACCACTTGGTGTATCCTCTTCTTCCTCTTGATCATCATCATCGGAGGAGTACTCTTCATGTGTGATCAAGACAATTTCTCCCGGCTTCTTGTTGGTTGGGTTCCTTTTGATGAAGGGTTTCTTGTAGGGAGCTTTGGAGGTCTTCTTCAACACAAGTTTACCCCATGGTCTTCTCTTTTCTCATAGGGACAAGCCGCAACGAAGTGATAGCGGTCACCACAATTGAAAAAAGTTCTCAACTTGGACCCATTGTCTCTTCTCCCATTGGGGTTGCTTCTTCGTTGCATTTCCATCTTGGCCTTGGCGGGATCTTTCCAAAAGTTTCCTGCATAGAAGGCCATGTATTCACCATGAGCAATCTTGACATCTTCAGGATGGCTCATTGAAGGTCCCTCATCACTTCCTTCATCTTCATCATACTCCACAGTCTTGGCCTTCAAGGCAAGGTTGACACCACTACTCATTCCAATGGCACGAGCACGGGCGTCTTTGGCATTCTTGGCAGCAACCTTGAAGGCGGCCATATCTTGCATCACTTCATTGGAGGTCATGAGATGGTAGTTGTGTCTTCCTTGGAGACTCTTCAAGTCAGTAGGCTCGAAAGGCATGAGTGCACTCACATACTTCCTCTTGATCCAAGCATCATCAATGTGAGAGGCGCCAACATTCCTGAAAGTGGTGGCTGTGGATTTGAGTCTTCGATACATGTCTTCATGATCCTCACCATCCTTCATGAAGAAACCTTCAGCCTCATTGCTTAAGGCATCATATCTATTTCTCCTCATACTCTCATTGCCAACAAACAAGTCAATGAGAGCATCCCAAGCTTCCTTGGCGGTGTTGTAGTGCTCAATGTGGGGAAAATCCTTTGGCCCCACCCCAAGTTGGATCATGTGCAAGGCAGTCGCATTGAGTTGGCTATTGACCACTTCTCTTCTCGTCAAGTTGGTTGGATCCTCAATTTTGAGTCCTTGTTCAATAATATTCCACAAGTCAATGCAAGAGCTGCGCACATGAGATTTCATTAACACTTGCCATTGAGCAAAAGTATGTGCAACTAACTTAGGTGGGTCTCCTCTATTATTTATATGTGGATAAAGGATAGGAGGGTCGGGAGAGTACCATCCGGGAACCATATGGAACTCTTCCTTCCCATCACCCTTTTTGGTGGTGGAGTTAGTGGAATTATGTTCATCCCCCACCACTTCCTCCAAAGGCTTAGCCAGAGAATTAGCCTTTGGGTTTGGTGGTGTTTCCTCTGGAGAGGGAGGAGGTGAGGTTTGCTTATCCCTAACAAATTTCTCAACAAGTTGACGCAACTGTTGGATTTCATTGCCGAAGGTAGAGCTCAAGCTTGTTTCCAAATTCTTGAGATCTACCATGGTCACCGAAAGGCTAGCCTCACTTTCTCCCTCCTCTGGGTTGCCCATAATCTCTTAGGCTGTTAAGCCCGAAAAAAAGAGCCGAGGATCTGATACCAATTGAAAGGATCGTATGGGCACCTAGAGGGGGGGGGGGGGGTGAATAGGTGCTACTTCAAATTTTACTCTTTTTCAATTAGGGTTTGACATGAAAGGTAAATTCTCTAGATTATGCAACTATGGTGAATTTACCTATATGACAAACAAGCACAAACTAAGCAAAAACTAGATAAGTAAAGTGCGGTAAAGGATAGAAGTAACCAAAGTGAAGCACACGGAGACACAAGGATTTGTTTCCTGTAGTTCCTTCCTTTTGAGGGGAAGTACGTCTATGTTTGGAGAGGGGGTGGTTTCAAACCACCAACGCCACGAGAGGCCTCCCTTGTTCTCCGATGAACCTCACCCCAACGTGTTCGATTCACCTCTTCCACTATACGGCAACCTTCGAGGTGGAAGCCGGCACCTTTACAACGAGTTCGGGGCACACATCCACAACTTAATTGGAGGCTCCCAAATACAAGCAAGCTGTCAAACAATCAAATACAAGCTTGTAAGAACCAAATCAAAACCTAGGGTTTCCAACGAAACACTAGAGCATGGGGGCCCTCGAGTGAATGAGGGGAAAATGAAGATCTCTCTTGGTGAATCTTAGATCAAGGCCTCCTCCTTCGATTCTCCAAAGATCAAAGACTTTGGATGGTTGGATGAAGAGATCTTGTTGATTTGGTGGCTCAAATGGACATGGTGTTCTTGAGGTGGACGAGCAACTGGAGGAAGGGGATAAGGTCCTCTATTTATAGCCCCTCACATCTGTGAACCGTTTTCTGACTGTTGGAGAAGAAGCATACCGGAGACTCCGGTCTACACCGGAGACTTCGGTCAACCTCCGGACCAGCCTCCAGACTAACCGACAGAATGACCCAGCCCACTTGGGAGCCAAGTGGACCGGAGACTCCGGTCCCTCTACACCAGAGACTCCGGCCTGGGGCATGGACCGGAGACTCCGGACCAAGCTCCGGACCACCCTTCTGGCTGTCCCAGGCAGGAAACTAGAAGCCCTCTCCGGAGACTCCTGGGGAAACTCCGGACCACACCGGAGACTCCGGTCATGATAGACCGGAGATTCCGGTCTGGAAATCCCAAGAAGCAAGTAATAGTGCAGCGAATGTTCCGCAAGCCATTGGTCCTTTTCACTTTGTAAAATATCAACCTATAGACAATAGCAAACTGTAAAAGAGGTCTACTAGTTGTTAATGAACACCAAAAGTGATTTATGACAGTAAATGTCCTTTCAGCAGGGCTGAAAGGGCAGCCCCGCATCTACTGATTTCCCTCCCCCGGTCGGGGTGTGACCCACCGTTGCCTTTTGTGTACTCAAGTACCTTTTGCTCCTGTGCTTTTTCACATTTCCTTGGCCTGTATCAAACCTAGTCACACTGAATTTTCCACCAGCCCCCACAGACACTCCCGCTGGCACCAAAGCAAGAGTCATGTCCTTATCAATCATGTTGATCTTCTCCCCTTCAAGAGTGTGACCACTTGCAGAAGCTCCACCCTCACCTAGCTTATGCTTCTTCAAAGCATACACATGAGAGCCAGTGCTGTCCGAGAAGAGCTTTTGAGCAATTTCAGCAACCTTGGAAAGCTCATGCCCCACTTTAGTCTTTGCTGGTGTAGAATTGACCACTTGCTCCCCTGGCTTCATGGCATCAGCATCCCCCGAGGTCCTACTTGTGGCTGAACTCGGGCCGGACTTCTTGCTGCCTCCACCCCTCTCCTTGGAATCACTATTCCATGATGTAGAAGCTGCTGCATGTCCAAAAGACTGCATCCGTCTTCTACGCTCCTCCAACGCCCTCAAATTTCTGTCGAAAGGAAGCTTTCCGGAAGTGTCCCTGTCCAAAGGTGTCTTGCACTCAAGATCACCATGCCCAATCAGCCCACAGCTGAAGCAATAGTAGGGAAGCTTCTCATATTGCAGATTAAAACTCTTGTCCTGACCATCCTTCCTCCTAACCGTCACCCACCGACAAAGTGGTTGGTCGATCGGAATCGCCACACTTGCTCTTAGGAAAGTACCTGACGCTTCCCCAAATTCTTCCACATCCACCAAGCAATGCTTATCAATTATCTTTGCAATTTTCAGTCCCTTCTTTTCATTCATCCATTCAAAAGGAAAATTCAGAATCCTAGTCCAGATTGACATTGAATCGAACCTGACATCAGATGGCCGTTGTCGAGGATCGTGGTCTTGCAAGAGAACATGTCGTCCTACCATCCACAACGTCCCCTCTTGCGCCCTATCCATGTCGGCCTTGCTCGCAAACTCAGCAACAAAGACAATGTCCCCTGCCGGCCCGATACGGAAACCCTTGGGGTTGCCCCACATAGGCTGCATCGCAGGCTGAATCGACTGAATATGTGTCACAGCTGGGGAGAGAACCTTCCCGACCAAAGTCCACTTCATCGGCAAGGACCCCTGCTCTTCCTCGTCGTCACTCATCTCCACCACCTTGGTCACATCTGCAAGCAGGTTGAGGCACCCCATCATGGAGTCCACTCCTTCCTCAGACCCCTCCTTTTCCTTCTCAATCTTGTTCTTCAACTTCCCCTGACTCTCCGACATCTCTTTTCCCCAAATCCAAAGACCAAATACGGTGAGGAGTGGCTTCACCTAACCCCAACCTCCCACCAGATGAACAGAGCTGAGGAAATAAACCACCACTAGTCTGGACCGCTGGGGAAACAATTTGCAACTCACCAAGATAGCGAGGCAAAAGTGGATCGAAAGAGCACCGCCAACAGCTGTAGACTGTAGTGGGAAGGAACCTGGTTGTCCCCTGGTTAGGGAAGATAGGCCATGAAGGTTGGAGGGATCAAAGCGACGATTCTAGCATGCCTGTGATATGGCGTGCATGTCCCACCTTATCTTCCGTACCACTTTTTGCATGCATGTGTCAGTTTCTTTCTCCTTCCTTTCTCTCTAGTGAAACTAAGTTTTAATTTGAAAGTTCTATAGATTTTAAACAATAAGCCCAATTTGAAAACCGTTTAAACATTTGGATTCCTAACAAAAAGAGCTACAAAATAATACCAATATTGAATATATTTTAACAATATTTAAAAATAAAACTTTTAAAACATAGTAAAACTTCGAAAAACATGATTAAACCTAGCGAAAATATTTTTTTAAACAATTTATTTCGCCACGTTTCAAACTTCGTTCATCAAATTTGAAAAAAAATTGACAGCTGACTTAAAGTTTAAACCATAAAATATATTGATGAAAAATAAAATAAACAAGTTTTACTGAGTTTCACTGTCAGTCATAACGTTTCATTGTGTTTCGGAATTCAGGTTCTAATTTTTATTTATTTTTGGGCTTGTTTTAAAGATTTAATTAAAATAAATATAAAGGTTCAAACAGATTATTATTTTGATAATTAATCAAACTTACATGTATCTTTTAAATCAATGTTTAAGAACTAAATGAATGAGAGAGAGGATTGTGAGTGGGTCCTCTATTGTACTAGATGCATGCAAAATATTCTCTAAAACCCAAATCTCAAGGCAAAAGGATAAAGATGAATGGCTCTAACATGCACGCTATGTCCCATGCATAGTAGAGTTGCATTTCTATTGGAGGGATCTCCTACTCGTATGACTTTTCTCTTCTCAAGCTCGTACAAGTGGTGGAAGAGCTCTTCTTATAAGCTGGTCCAACTTCCACTCAACTAGTAATGTGGGACTAAACTTTTGTCCCACCTCTTGCCTTGCATGAATGGGCCAAGTGGACCTCTAGGATTTCAGAAATTGTTGAATAATATAAATAAACTGGGCCTTTATTAGGCAAAATTCCAACAGGATATAGACATAAAGATCTCAATATTCTAGGCAGTGCTGTTTGGATTTTGGATCGGTCAGCGTAGTGAAATTGATAATATCTCCCGATTCCAATCGGTAGTGGTGGAGGACCTGAGAATGTCCATTTGGAGCCTATCCTCCATGAGGATTTTTTTTTAAAAGTTCAAATTTAAAGATTCAAAATGTTCCAAAAAAAATACTGTTGGAATTTTGCCTAATTTATAATACACGCGTGCAAAAATCTTGTCAAAATACTTTGTATTCTAACCTCAGCAAAACAGAGGTGTGCAAATCTAGGCATGAGCAGCGTAAATAATGGGCATTTGTATTTTCAAAATTTATCATATTTTTCTTTTTTGCTACACCCAAAATACAAAATATTTTCTATTGAAAATCTCCATACTTGTATTTCGTGCCATTGGCTACAGCGGAAAACAGAGGTTTACAAAATATATTTGATGTTTACTGAAAAAAAATCAAAAAGGGGCTTCATCCAGGATGGGCTTCGTATCCATTTTCCACACAGGGAACGGGTACTCTAGTCCCGGTTTTACTTAACTTGTCCTTAACTTACATACAATTCCAAAAATGGGAATTCCTTCTTGCTGATCATTTGGAACTTTGGTACTTCCTCTGTTTTCAAATAGATGTCGAAAATTCGTTTAAATTTAGATGTAGTGTATAGATACATCTAAATTTAAAAAACTTTGCGACACCTATTTTAAGACGGAGGGAGTATGAAATTTGGCACGAGGCACATACATATGTGTTACCTACATGCAAAATATTAATTCACATCTGTATGACTTTGTTTACTATGTATTTTTTATTTTAATGTTCATTGCGGGACCATGAGTACCATGCTCTGAAAATTCACGGGCCCTAAGGCTTCTAATCTGCCTTTGGTAATTGAAGCGGAGCCTCCCACGGTTCAATTTTCTACATCTGAACACTAAGACACCTACAATGCAAGATGCTTAGAGAGGTGTTTAGAAAAATACGACATTTTAAGCACTAATGCTTATTTACACTAGGCAGAGCCTAACTAGGCATCTCTCATATGCAAATAAGCATTGATGCTTAAGAAATATATTGGTTTATTTTTGTAGACACCCCTCTAAACACATTCATTGTACACGGTCTAATGAAACTCACATCACTCTTTTGTTTGTTACTTTAATAAATTTTTATTTTAAACTTCTCAAACTCGTACCTCTCACTCCATATAGTAATGGAACAATTGTCAGAGTGCGTTCTCGTAATTCTAACTCTAAGGAAAACGTATCATCTATTAAGGGTGTGATTAGTAGCTCGCATCCCTTGGAAAAGGTCCACCGGCTGCAAAAACGAGCCGATTGGTCACGCATCAAAGCAGTCTCTAGCCAGACCTAGCAACAACGGCAAAATCAGTCGTTCCCCTAAAGTCAGGCTCCAACGAGCCCCCGGCGCGCTCCCTAGATGCAACCTTCCATGTGGTTAGTTTTCTCATTCCTCCCTTAATCTCCTTTTCCCTAACATCTTCCAATTAGCACAACAAGGTTCGGTTCAAACAAATCTCTATATGAAAAAGATGCACGTCGATGATGGGGTTCCATTCCGACCATCGACACCGAGTTTCGTGAAACTGTATCTTCTCAGATTCAAGGTTAAAGTTAGAGATTTTTTGGTCAAATTTTGTTAGATTTGTCGCACTTAGTTGACGGTTTGAAGTTTCCTTTGAGGAGTAGCTTTGCCTCACCATTGTGCACAACTCTCATGTTGCAAATTTTCTGATTCAGTGATCATAGACGATTCTCCCTTCTCCTCTGAACTATACTGTGAGGTTCACGTACATGTATGCAGATTGATGGATTCAGGTTCAGTTTCAAGTTCATTGTTCAGTTCATAAGCTAAGTTGTTCATTGCTTCATTCTTGTTCATACACAAAGAGAGTGAAACGCGGTACAAATACAACAATATCGACCCTATGCTTGTTGAATGTTAGCTTCAAAATATTTACAAAAGTAGGGACTAATCGTGTAACATCCCAATTTCAGCAACCCTGATTAGTTGTCCAGAATGCAAAAATCAGGGAGAACAAAAACTTTTTCTTAATTCTTGGGTGCAGTGTTTGCTTGTTGTTTGTTTGTACTGGTTCATGTGAGTGTATGCCATATGCTACTCCTTACCTCACCCTAAGTTGACAAAATCTATTTAATAAGACTATCCTGGCTCATCTTACATATTCTCAAATATTCTGGCATTTCAAAATCTGAGCCAAGATGCTTATGTAACCAAAACTATTTTTGTAGCCTCTATTGACAAAGTTATGGAGAGATATATAATACAACCTCCTTATGTTTTCAAGACAAAACCCTCAACCAATCTTATCTCTAGTTTTCCCAAAACCTCTTTTCAAAGCATTTGAATTCTACTCTTGGTGGAGATACCAAGGACTCTCATCTTATTCAAAATCCAACACTTCAAAATGCCCCAACTTCACCTCAAGCTAGTCTTGATGGTAACTCTAGTAGTGGAGTTGCTTAGTTCATAAGATGAGTTGCCTTGATCTGCTGTCTGATGAGTTGCCTGGATCTGCTGTTTGACTTGTTTGCTTAGGAAGTAGTATGAGCTACTCTAGGATCTCATCCCTAGGATCAAGATGTTTCCAAATCATCACCCCTAAGCAAGAATACAAATCTGGTTATGATCCCTAACTACTTGGTGACCATCTAAAACCCTTAACCAGATCAATTCTGCAGTGATCCATTCTAGAAGCTTCCAAGTCCATGAAGACCAATATCAAGCATGGATCTATTATTATCAATATACACTTCAAAATCATCCACTTGATGATGCTTTGGTACCTTGCAACCCCTCCAAAAACATTCCCTCTCTTACTCTAGTCAAAATCCTCAAAACTGCCAAATCTGACTAAGTCTGAAAACTGTTTGCAACATCACCTTTTTGAATGCCCCCCTTTCTCAAACCATGTGCATTTTTGGAAATGAACTTGAACCATCTTGGTAACCATCCTAAGGAATACCAAGGCCCACCCTTGCCCTTGGTTAGATCATCCTCCAACCCACTTGTCCTTGATGGTTTTCCAAGCAAGAAAATAACATTTCCTGCAAATCTAGTCATCATGCCTACTTTGACAGAAGCTCACACCATCATCCAACCTTCTATCGACCAACTATTGGCATGGTGGTGTTCTACTCATAATAGGTATATCAAAATCTACTTCACTTGTCCCAAGTGGATCCTTGAGCTTATTAAACCCACATGGTTTATGAGGCAACATGACCCATCTAGTATGGCAGCCTTAATTTCAACAAAGTTTGCCATCACTTCTAGATCACCTCAAATGTACCCAGTCCAAACTCCTTCTGCCATGATCATCTATATGACTTTGTCTAACTATCCCCTATCCCTTACATCAAGGTGAGCTCTGAGCTCCAAGATCTAATAAGGTTTTGGTGATATAAAAATAACATCACCCTAGATCCCCACTGCCTTGTTCTTTCATCTAATTCAAGTTGGAATTCCAATCCCCAAGGTTGCAAATGCTTGCTACACCTTGTATACATCATCTACCCTAATCATCAAGATTTACCAAATATTATCCCTAATTATTAAGGACCCAAACTATTTAATTTTCCTTAATAGACAAAATCTCAAAACCCCCGTCCACAATAGAAAGTTTGGTTCTTGCCAAAACACTTCTCCAACTTTTGACTCCTTTGAGATCCATATATCATCCTCTACCTTCCCATCCCAAAAATATTTATTTTTGAGATTCTTTATTATTTCTTTGTGCCTTTTTTCTTAAATGGCAAAATTGGAATAATAACTGTTTTAAATACCTGTAATCCCCAATAAATCTTGGGAAAATTCCCCTAAGTGTGTATTCACATTTGGGACCCTCTCACACCAAAAACCAACCTTGTCCAATGTAAATTTATCAAATGATCTTTTAGAAACTACTTCTGCCCTTCTTGAATAAATAGTGTTAAGTGGACTAAAACTCCTTTGAAAACAAATCCCAAATAATTCCTAGAGAGGTCATTTAACCTCATCTATCCACCAGTACCATCTTCCCCATCCTTTCCAATGCAAATCTCTGAACTCCTTCACAAGCTCTCTTGTGATCAAAATCTTGCAAAACAATTAAACTTGAACAAAACTAGGACCAAACCACCACCAAAGCTTGTCAAGCACTCCTCCACAGCACCCAACACCCAGCACCGAACATACAGAGGCAACACCTAATCAAAAATAATTTCCATTATTTGTTGGTAATTATTCTGTAGCAAGGTGTATTTCACACCAAATAATTTCCCCAGGGAATTTTACATCTCCAATCGGGGAGAACCAAAGCTTTACTAGAAGGTATTAGAGATACCTGTCATCTAGAATTTATCTTAGGCCAAGGTGAACAGTAGATTGTCTATAAAAAATAATAAAAACAACAATTATCCGCCTTAGATAATTTCTCTAGGTCAAACAAAATGAGGTATTGACCTGATTACACCTCCCAGTGCACCCTATTATCAGCATATATCAAATCCCAGGAGCTCAGATTTTATTGAGCTCTGGTTAAATTACAGTAAATTAAATACTTTTGTAAGTGGTAATTTCACTAAATAAATCACTTCAGGAGTTTGACAACTCCAAAAAGAGTGAATCCAATTCCTACAGAAAGGTATTCTAAATGCCTACCACGTTCCCTTGTAATCAACTCAAGAGCTTCTGTAGAATTAATTTGGTGAAAAAGACGAAACAGTTCTAGAACTGTCTTTGGGATTTTCCTGAGGGCATTATGGTAATTATTTTGACAAGATTCCAACTCTATGTGGTTAAGTACATCAAACACTACCTAACCACCCAAGGAAATAATTTTTGGGCCTCCAGATAAATTCTGGTGAATTATTTCCTCAAACTAGGATTTATTCCACTATAAAAAGCATAACTAAATCTAGGTAAATGATAATCTAGTGAAACCACTTGTGTTGGTTTCGTGTTGTCAGGACCTATCTGAAGATATCATTGTTGCACATTGGTATCCTACAGACCTCAGAACCCCACTCCAAATTCATGGTATTTAGCTCTGACAACTATCTTCCAAAGGGAAAAACACCTCTATGGCAATTTAGTAATTCCACTCCTAGTACCCAACTCCTCCCAAAACCTACTAATTTAAGTAGGAGTCCTTATGATTGTTGGCTATATGATTTGATGCATGTATGCCTTGTATTTATTGTGATATTGTCTGCTTGCATGTATACTCGATGACGGCGATAGTGTGAGTGTTTGACGACGAGAAGAAATGGACTTTTTAATTATAATCTATTGGATATTCTTGGTTATCTAAAGAAGTCCAGGGACTTATTGCTGATCACAGGAAAGCCACCATTCCCGAATTTTGATACTTGTCCTGTTCTGTTTAATTACCTGTTTTGTATCTCCTTTATAAATTGCATTATTTAGCTGCATGTCTTGTTTTATAAATACTGCGCTAATAACTCGGCTCCCCCAAGTTATGACCTTGTGCCCCTCGTGGCACCACCCTGTTGTACCTACCATGTTACCCCTTTAGACCGAGAGTATTATGGTTAGCATCCTACCTTGTTGGAAACCCGGCTCTTGAGAAAATAACTTGTTTTGGGATTTACCCTACTACAAATGTTTCAAAACTTCTTTGTAAAACCCTTGGGAAGAGGCATCGTTCCCAAGCGGAGGTTTTAACTAAAGAAGTGGTGTTGATAAGAAATGGGAAAATGGACAAGAGAAATAGAAGGGATGTTCTACGCCTTTACCCGTGCAACCACATTACCCCAGGTGCTGGGGCTTCGCTCGTAGTTTGTCTTCTTTAGCCGGGGCAGCTTGTACCATGCTTATAGGAAGAGATCCCTTGAATTCTGGGGAGGCGCTAACATATCTCGGATCTGGAGCCTGTAGCTTGCTTCGGCAAGAGTGAGCCTGTCTTGGCAGGAGTGCCGGTGCAACAATTGGGTCTCCCGCCGACGGTATGACTTAGGCGGTACGGAAGGAAGTGGAGTCACCAAGTTAAGGTATACGCCAAGTTGCGGCTTGGGTATATGCGTGTACGGAAGGCAGGACTATGGCTGGGAGCCACATACTCGTTGCCGGGGAGAACATACCCAAAAGGAAAGCAACCTTTGCTAGGGTCGACAAGCGAAAGGTTAGGTTTGATTATCCGGACCCCCATCTACAGTGGTAGTGGGTCGTGGTTGTATCCCGGCGGATGTATTGATTGTTGTGGGGAAAGTGCGCAAACTCTGTAGAGTATAATCTACTCGAATAGCCGTGTCCATGGTTAAGGACGGTTGGAAAGGTGTTGGCTAGGAGTACCCAAACGGTGTTTGTTTGGAAAGGATGGATGAAAAGTATGGTGGTTCCGGGGGAACCTGAGTTCGAAAGTTTTGTTTTGACCAGAGGTGGTCAAAGAGGTTTAAAAAGGTTTTTTACTCCAAAACCGTTTTCAAAAAGGTTTTCATCAAAGATATGAGAATATCTTGATTTATAAAACAAAGGCATGTTTCAAAACGCTTTTTCAACAAATATATGGAGATGCCATAACTACAAGAGGTAGTCTAGGCTTTTCAAAAGCAACCCTAGATAGAGGTATCTCGCCACAACTAGAATTGGATTTCCGTGTTTCACTTATCTTGGTGGTTTGCGAGTACATTCAAAAGTACTCATGGCTCTGTCCCTGGCTTTTTACTTGGCTAGACTTTCAGAGGTTCGACATCGGAAGATTAAGGTGACGTCCAGCGAGCTAGGCCGTCTTCCCAGTCAGTCGCCTATAGGTTGAGGCACGATTGGGCTCTGCGCGTGAGGATGTTCCGCTGCTAAAGATGGTATAGCCATAATGGCCTTTATGTAAGTCTTGTAAATTCATTATGTTCCGGATGATGTAATGATACTTGTCGGTTATGTTCCACGGCTCACTGATCATGGGAACGTGGATATATGCATAACAGGGATTTCTCGGATGGTTAATCCGGGGAGCCCACATACTTGGTATCAGAGCCATCTTGACTATAGGAGACCTTAGTTAGCATGGATGTTAGATAGGAAACGACAAACCTATTTTCTAAAAGACAAAGGAGAAGAGATGACTATTTGCAAAAGTGCTTATGTCTTTTCCTCCTCCGTTTTGAAAAATACTTGCATTAATATGTTTTTCTAAATCTTAAAATACTGCACACTTGCCACTAACCTAACCGGACCTAAACACTATTGTAGATGGAACCTATTGATGAAGAGTGGCTGAAGGTTGGATTTCCCCGACTCCTTTGGGACTCTCTGCAACTTTGTGTTTACCAGCAGAAACCAATCTACACCCTCCACAAGGGACTAGAATCAGGAGATTATGTGGGACAGATTGTCATACTAGCCAAGCCGGGAACCAATGGAAGTCCTATCTATTCCACTGGACCTCAGATGCCCAGCCCCGTACTTGCTGTTGATTTGGTAGCTAGAGAAGCTTTGATGCGCATCCGTAGTTCCCTCCCAGAGATGAGACAGCCCACAACCTTCTACCTCCCCATGAAGGGAAATGTCGACTGCACCGGAGGAACTCAAGACCCCAGCCTGGCATACCCTGCTCTCTCCTTTCAGACCCGCTTCAGTTCTTCTAGCAATGAGGTGTTAACAGTAGTCGTTGACGAGTACCGCCACTCCTAGATGGAGCTCTGTCGCCTACAAGCCATTCTCACCCGTAAGGAAGCTCTGGAAACCCTGCAAAGAAATCAAGCACGACCCATAGCGACTAAAGGAACATCGAGGGAAGTCGCCCCCAAGAGAAGCAGGAAGTGCACCACCGCTAGTCAGTATCTCCGTAGGTTCAAGCCTATCAAGGAGGTGTAGGAAACCTCCACTGCTTCGCCAGAAGCCAGCCACAACACCACAGATGCACCCTCCGAGTAATCACCCGCGTTGTGGTACTCGCCCATCTAGCAATAGGGTGGAGTCATGTATCGTCCCTGAACGCGTTTTGTAATGCTTAAGTACTATTGACACCTTCGGGTGAAGACTGGTTGATTATGTAATAACTTCCTTGGATTGCTATGCTTGCTTGATGTTTTCCCTCTTGCGTGTTTTACCCAAGTCGTTGCATCAGACCCAACCAGGAATGCGTACCACCAACGGGAAATCCCCCACC
The DNA here is from genome assembly GCA_910589775.1 of Avena eriantha. Lineage (NCBI taxonomy): Eukaryota > Viridiplantae > Streptophyta > Magnoliopsida > Poales > Poaceae > Avena > Avena eriantha. Next base: position 377,680,559 of record OU342741.1, read on the forward strand.
AAAAAGCTAGAATACTTCAGTTCCCCGAAGACGAGGATGCATGAAGTCAACAGGTCCACTTCGTCCTCAAGCAGAAGAAATGCAAGAGATTCAAATGAAGAACTCTCCACCGACGCTGACTGCATCCGCCCTAAATAAACGCAAGCCAGGAGAGTCATAAACCGCTAACTCACCTTGAGCTAACCCCCTTAGAGGCTTCATTAGGAAACCCCCTAGCGAAGGTGTATAGAATAGGGCACCACTCGACGACCTCATCTCAAGACTCCCGGAAGATGCAGCCTTCCGCTAACCCCAGGACAACACTCCTAGCCAGAATATCCACACCACTCATAAAGTGCCCTAAGGAAGCTCGAAGGTGGAAAGACTGCGTCTTTCCACTCAATCCTCAGAAGACTGCCTACACAAGGATACTTTAGGAGACCTCCAGAATGGGACGCTGAAAAGGAAATGGACGTTGCCTAGAGGGGGGGGGGTGAATAGGCGTTTTAATATTAATACGGTTTAGGCTCTAATAAATGCGGAATAAAACTTAACATTTAATTTATCAAGCCAAAACCTATATCCACTAGGTTCACTAAGTGCACCAACAACCTATGCTAAGCAAGACAAGCAACAAGGTGATAGAAAGATATAGTACTTCAAGCACGATGGCTATCACAATGTAAATTGCATAAGTAAGGGCTCGGTTGAGAGATAACCGATGGACGCGGAGACGATGATTTTTTTCCCGAAGTTCACTTCCAAAGAAGCTACGTCTCCGTTGTAGAGGTGTGGGGGCGCAATGCACTTCGAATGCCACAAGTGGCTCACCTTGAGGTGTGGTGGCTCGATGCTCACCCAACGCCACACAAGGCCTCACCCCAAGATGCAAAGGCACGCAACCTACCGACGCCACAAAAGGCTCACCCTATTCTCCCATGAGATCACCACAAAGGCCTACTCACGTTCCACTATGGGACACTTGAGGGCGGTCACCGAACCCATACAAGGCTTGGGGCAATCTCCACAACTCAATTGGAGGGCTCCCAAGAAATGCCACAAAGGCTCCACAATGCCACAAAAGGCCAACAAGCTTGGGGAACCTCCACAACTTAATTGGAGCCCCAAGAACACACCACAACTCCACACAACCGTCTAGGGTTCCAAGAACCCAAGAGAAACAAGCCCAAGAGCTTGAACTCGCCGAATCTCCGAGGAGAACTCAAACCTATGCACCAAATACATGAGGCAAGTTCTTCACTCTCAAATTCCACCAAAGCTACAAAAGCTATTGGGGGAATAAGGGAGGAAGAACACAAGAGGAGAACACAAAAACTCTCCAAGATCTAGATCCCAAGGATTCCTTCACAAAGAAGGGATTTTGCTTGGTGGGGCTTGTAGATCTAGATCTCCTCTCTCAAATCCCTCAAAAAGATGCAAGAATCATAGGAGGGGGAAGGGGAGAGAGAAAGCTCTTCAAGGTCAACAATGGAGGAGAGAGAAAGCCAAAAATCCAAGAAAGAGCTAGTGTGGGCCGAAGGGGAAAGGGGAGCTCCTTTTAAAGGGCTCCCCGATCTGCCCGTTACCCATAGAATCACGCACGGCCGGTAGTACCGGTGGGTGGCCGGTACTACCGGTGTCACCCAGCCAACGGTCAGAAAACAACGAGAGGAAGAACAAAAATGCAATCATGGCTGGTACTACCGCCGCTTCCCCGGAACTACCGGTGGCAAGAATGACCTAGCGGTACTACCGCCTGAAGATCCGATCCAAGTTCCGTCAAATAGCGCAGACCAGGCAGAGAGCATACTGTAGCAAAAACGGGGTTACCGGAAATTGGGCCGGAATTAACACCTGTACTACCGGCGGCAAACTGCCCTAGCGGTACTACCGGTGGCCCACCGGGACTACTGGCCAGGCAAAAACTCCAGAACCAGAAATGCCACAACTTTTGCATCCGAACTCCAAACGAGATGAAACCAATTTTGTTGGAAAGATAACGACGTGTCAAAATATTAGGTATCACCAAGGGAGAAGATACCATGAATATATATGTGAGATAGCTCCCAAGGTGTGGAGCCGAAAAACCTGCAAGATCAAAAACGCAATAAGATATGGATGGGAAATCTGTTTTTGATGAACTAGAGCTTTTATGAAGATAACCACAAGCTCTAGATCCTCACATGGACAAGAACCAAACAACAACCAAGAAAGATGATGCTATGTATGCAAAGGTTTGAGCTCTCTTCGAAAGATACGAACGAGTCACCCACTCGAGAGCCCCTCTTGATAGTATGGCTATCTATCCTAAACCCAGTCTCCCAACACTACAAGAACACTACAAGAGACCGGTAAAATAGAAACCCTATCAAGATCATACCTTTGCCTTGAGCATCCCACTTGAGCTTGATGTAGACCGTCTTGTCCTTCTCAAGATGGAACACCTTCTTGATTGCTATTTCATGCTCCTGTTTGATGAAGACTTGCGAATGGCTCCCCCATACTCCATGAGGAAACCTCTTCTTTGACCTTGTCTTCATCACTCCATGAACACCGAGGATGGCAAGCTCCAAGCATGATATCTTCTAGAGATGGTGCACCGTGAGCTTGCACATTAAATCTTGATGATGATGTCTTGAAGAAAGCCATGAGGAACTCCATCTTCTTCTTCTTCTTCTTCTTCTTCAACAAGGCATACTTGATCTTCTTCTTCTTCTTCTACTTGATTCCAATAGGCACAAAGCCCTTGGATGATGCTTCTTCTTTTTCATCCTTGAAACCAACACATGGTCCAAGCGATGCCAATGGACAAACCTACAAGTGAAACTCAATTTGCACATTAGTCCATAGGGATTGTCATTAATTACCAAAACCACACATGGGGGCATACATGCCCTTTCAGACGCCTTCCGACGATCTCGACTCCAGGAGAAATATGGATGTCAGCCTCCAAAGCATCCATCTGCAACGCCAAGAAGGAAGGAATATGCTAATTCTCTGAGCTACCCCAGTCTAATCCTAAGGGGGAAAGACTGCGTCTTTCCCGCAAAATAGACTAACCCTCTGCCAGAAGAAATCCAACAACTAGACCCGAAGACATAGACTAGGATATAATAATCCCTTAGGAGAGACGCCGTAAATCCTAACAGCCATAAGATCACTCCTCACAATCCTGGTTGAAGCCTGCTCGACACTCGTGTTTCAAGACGATTGAAGTTCAACCTCACTGTTGAAGTGACTCTATTCAAAGACAAGGCCGACAAGTTAGTATGCGGGAAGCACATAGCACTAACTCCAAAACAAATCCCCTAATTTTACTCTCCCGAATCTCGGGACGAGATTCTTTTAAGGGGGAAAGGTCTGTAACATCCCAATTTCAGCAACCCTAATTAGTTGTCCAGAATGCAAAAATCAGGGGGAACAAAAACTTTTTCTTGTTCTTGGGTGCAGTGTTTTCTTGTTGTTTGTTTGTACTGGTGCATGTGAGTGTATGTGTCATGGTGGTGGCACGGCATATGCCATGGATAGGCTAAAGATGGGGCCAATGAGTGCTAGGGGAATCCAGGGAGGGAGAGCGTGGTGATTCCACGCACGGAAGTTCTTGTATTCTCTATATCAATGTTGCTTACAAGTGCTCTTGAGGCCCTTAGCAAGAAGGAGACAATGTCTCTTACCCCCCACTAACTAGCCCTAGAGTTCTACCTTAGACAGAGAGTGATTCCTCTATTTTCCGTCCCTCTCTATGGAGGCCCTGGTGCTCCTTATATAGGGGAGCCCGGGTTACAATTCTAGGGCACAGGTGGCAGCATATTCTATGAATATGCTCCTTTCCTAAAGCAGATGCTTCTTTATTCTTCTTTAACGGCTCGTCCGGGCTTTGGACGTAACCCGCAACATCATCCTCGTCTTTTGGCGTCACGGACTACGTCATCCGACTTTGCCCGCGTCACCTTGGTCGCCACTGACCCGTTGGTTCTCTCCTTTACTTTACTTTGCACATGCTTCAGCTAATAAAGCTACCTTTTGACCAGCGAGGGATTCCTTATCTTTGAAGCCAAGATAATCCGACTAGCATACAGCTAATCCGGCTTACCCACTTACCTGCAAAACAGATAGGCATGGCCGGCATAGATCTTATGCCGGCCGGACCATTGTCAAGGAAATGCCCCATGGGCCGGGCCACACCGTGATTCGGCCTGCCTTGTGGTGACCCGGTCAGCACTTTACTTTGACCGTGCCGTACCTCGGCTAACTCGGCCCGTATACCCCGGTGTTGCCCTACCCAGGGGGTATCCCCCCAACATTAGTCCCCGAAGCTAGTGCGGTCTTAGCAACTTTTTTAGTTGTTAAGGCCACAACAGGTTCCCATATCTGAATCTTTTATTCCTTGGGCCGAGTTATCTCATAGCCCGGAGTTTCTTTTCTTGCGATCCTTTCGCTCTTTCCGGGTTATTCCTCATTGGCTAGGTATTTTGCTTGATTATCCGGGTTTCTTTTCCTTCTCTCGTACGCTTCTCCACATCCTACATGGAGGGTAATCATAATTTGCCTCATTTTAAGGGCCATGCGCATTTACCGCACCGGTTACTGTCGCTGTGTCAGACATAACTGCTGTAAACGTCCCATCACTGCAGCGCCTCGTTAACTGTAACACCATGTCCCGTCATGGGATCATTTGCTCCCGTGGCCCCTTCTGTGGCCTTGTTCTGATTGGTCGCTTGGGCCGCATACACGCTCGCTGCGTGCGGCCTGCCACCCGCAAAGGATCCCACGACGCGCGTGGCACGGTTAAGTAGAAGGCGCGGTGCACTCCCAGGGGAAGTTCCCCCATTCACGCCATGCTCCATCGCTCTCTCTTCTTCACTACGACTCCGCCGCCGCCAGTTTTTTTCTCCACGAGCGCCACCGCGACCGTACTCCGGCGGTATTTCACGCCAACGCCACCGTTTCCAGTGCCAATCTCCACCACGGGGCCCTGTGCTTCCCGTTTCCCCTCTTTCGGCTACCATTACTCAGATTATCCCCTCGAAAGCTTCAATCTCACCATGACTGAAGCTGAAGCTTCGATGGTGGCGCAGCAGGAGGAAGGGATGGAGGGTCGCGAGCGCGGATGCTGGGATGGCTCCATCGTCCGCGAGGGGTATTTGGCTTGGCTCCATGCCTCCCGTCGCATCCCCGCCAGCGTCGCCTGCCGCCTCCCCGCCGGTGAGATTACTCCCACCCCCAAATCTGGAAATACGTGGTTTTCTTGTCGCATTTCCAGCGTGGCTTCGGCCTCCCCACCTCTGATTTCTTCTTCGATTTCATCTCCACCTACAAATTGCAACCGCATCATCTTCCCGCAAATGCTATCACCTCTCTGTCCTCTTTTGCCTCCGGCATTGAGGGATATATTGGCCTCTGGCCAACCAAAGAACTTTGGATCAAGTTCTTTGGTTTGCAGAGGAATGTGGTTCCGGACAAGGAGCGTGCCCCGGAGGACAAACACTTGAACCAATGTGACGCCGCCTCCATCTCGCCCCGGGAACAGTCCGTCTTCCCCCGGGTCACGGGGCTCGAATCTTGCAAGGGCTAGGCCCGGACCTTCTTCTACGTCCGGAACACCACCAAGGAGGACCAGATCCGGCTGCTCCCCTTCAGACTCAGCCCTCCAGACACCTTGCTTTGGGAAAGCATTCCCAAGCATGCCACGACCCTCGCGAATCAAGTGGCTCGCCGGTTCACGGAGCTGCTTAAGGAGCATCTCCAGGGGGAGGATATCATGATCACTTTCCTCCGCAGCCGGGTCTCCCCCCTCAAGAAGTGAGCCCACAAGATCTGCTACCTTAGTGGTCCTCTTGACCCTCACCGGACCTCCTCTTTTGAGCTGGATAACTCGGCGGTTTTCCGCCGGGTTAAGTCTATCTTCAACATGGAGAAAGAGTTCTCCGAGGCCTGGGAGTGGGGACTTGAGCCCTTCACTCGCGCCAACCCTCCTCCAAAGGCAAGTTAACCTTTCTTTGTTTTCCGGATTCTCTTTTTATGTCGATTTCCCTTTGTAACTTGGCTATTATTTTTTTAGAAATTTCTCCAGCAACCACTGGAGGATGGCGAGGTTCTGGCTAGCAAGTGGTTGGAGGACCGCCCCGAGGGAGACGAGGTGGAGACTGACCCGGAGGCCTTCTTGCCTGCCCCGGACGTCGTCAAACGCAGCGCTGGTAAGGCCTCTTCTCTAAGGGATTGGCTAGACGATGAGGATTCGGATGTTGAGGTCCTTGAGGTACTTGATCCGATTCTTATCTCTTATTTGCATCTGGCTTATGTTCGAATGTTCAGCTAACCCGACCGCTCAGGTCCATGAGGTTCCTCCGCTTGCCATCGGTGGCTCGGCCTTGGCCCCTTCCCAGCAGCGCGCAGCTACTCCGGCCGCAGCTTCGGAGGAGCCGCCGCCCAAGAAGAGGCAAAAGAAGTCCGGGGTTAAACCCTCGGCCAAGCCTGCCGCCAAGAGCACAGTCCGGAGGGCACCCAAACCTCGGGCTCCTCCTACCGTTGACGATTAAGTTCTTTTTGCATTGCTACTTCGGATTCTTCCATTGCTTGCCTTAGTCTCTGGTTGGTTTTTTCTTTTTGACTTGTTGTTCTTCCTTTTTTTTCAGAGCTCCTGTGGATATCTCCCAGAGCGGTTCCGGCATAGCCTCCCCACTCCAGAGCGATCCCTCTCCCCCCCGTAACGATGATCATCGTCCGCTTAGCCCTATTCATGAGGGTTCTGTGGCCGTGCCTGACCAGAGTCCACCTCGCCAAGAGGAGGGCAACATCGGCGCGAGGGGTAGTGGGACAGATCTAGATACGGCAATGCTGGATCTGCCCAGCTCCTCGACCTCTGTGCCCAACGTTGAGGCGCCAGCTTCATCGGCGCCGCCCCCAGTATCCCTAGTACCAGCAACAGCAGCAGCAACACCAGCACCAGCAGCAGCAGTAGCAACAGCAGCACCAACACCAACAGTAATAGCACCAGCAACAACAGCAACAACAACCACAACAAGAGCCTCCAAGCCTCCCAAGTGGAAAGCTCCTTCAGCCCCACCGGGTCTGCCCCTTCAATCACTGATTTCTTTCAACATGCTCCTCAACCCTCATCCGGCAAAGCTAAGAAGATTTCCAGGTCAGCTTCATCCGGGCCAGCTTCAGGATCAGAGGGCAGCAAACAGCTGGTTTTGCACACCAGCCCCGCCGCGGCTCAATCCGCCAGGCGCGAGGCCCATGTGAAGGGCCTAGTGACGAGCCATTCTACGAGCGGCGAGAGTTACAGTCCACATCTCCTTGAGTATGTGAAGAACTAGAACAACGCCGAATTCATCGACCCTCAAGGCGATCTCCCAGAAAGGTTCGGCCCTGCTGAGTTCAGCGCGCAGATGAACTCCGCTACTCAGGCTATCTCCCTGGCTAGCCGGATGATGGAGCTAATCCTTTTTCTCTGCTGTTGATGTTGTTCATAACTTAGCATTTGTAGGTATATCCTAGTCCCCGAGCCTCCGAGGGAATAACTTGTTATTCAGTCGGATGCTCCCTAGTTTTTGTTCATATTGTCATTAATTTGCAATAACTTTTGGGCCGGGTCTAGTTCCCTTGGCCCGGATCATGTAGTCTTCAAATATCCACACACCTAGAGCCGGGTTAAGTTCCACTTGGCCTGGATCTTGTAGACTTCAAATATCCACACACCTAGAGCCGAGTTAAGTTCCACTTGGCCCAGATCTTGTAGACTTCGAATATCCACACACCTAGAACCGGGTTAAGTTCCACTTGGTCCGGATCTTGTAGACTTCAAATATCCACACACCTAGAGCTGGGTTAAGTTCCACTTGGCCCGGATCTTGTAGACTTCGAATATCCACACACCTAGAGCCGGGTTAAGTTCCACTTGGCCCGGATCTTGTAGACTTCAAATATCCACACACCTAGAGCCGGGTTAAGTTCCACCTGGCCTGGATCTTGTAGACTTCGAATATCCACATGCCTAGAGTCGGGTTAAGTTCCACTTGGCCCGGATCTCGTAACCTTTGAATAATTTCCACTTTGTCTCTGAACTTTTGTCTCTTTCTTGTTTCAGATTACCACTAACCGCCGAACCTCTGAGTTCCAGCGCCTGCTGGACTCCTACAAAGACATACGCGGGCGTTATGGTAAACTCCTGGAGGAGTACCAGAAGAGGGGTTAGTTTCCATTTCTCTCCCTTCCTTGTTCATTCAAACTTCTTAGAACTTATAGAATGTTTTGTCCGGATTACGCAGCCAAGGTTGAGGCTGAGAATAAAATTATGAGGAAGAATCTTGCAGAGATCAAAGGTAACTTCATCCCCTTTACATGATCATTGTACCCTTCGTGCTTTATCCGGTGGACACTCATATTTTGGGTCGTCCGGATCATGTTGCAGTTTCTCTTGAGGACAGTGTCCCTATGCCTGAACTGAACACCCACTGCCTGGAACAATCAGGGAAGTATGAAGCTGAACTGAAGAAGAAGGACGCTGAGATAGCTCGGCTCCAACAGCAGGACTCGGAGATTACTCGGCTGAATACCAAAATCCAGAGGCTCAAGAGCTCTCATTAGTCCGCGCTTGAGAAGGCCGATCAGGAGTTTGCTGAAGAGAAGGAGCGTCTAGTTACGCAAATCTCTAAGGACAAGGGCCTACTAGAGGAAGCCGACGTCAAACTTACGTCGGCAATCACTGAGTATGAAAAACTCCGGGTCCATAACGCCAACATTAATTCCGAGCTTCAACGACTTCTCTTCTAGATTGCGCGTAAGTTCTCCGCTCTTGCTTGATCTGTTATTATTCGGATTTGGTCCATCTACTTAACATTACTCCTATTATCCTTAGGCAAATTTCCAAAGAGCGATACGTTTGCCGCCTCTGCCGTACGCTAATCCCGTGAGCAGCGTGGAATTCCTGTTGGCCCTGATGCCGAGCCAATTCCCTATACCATAGAGGATCTCCTAGCGAGTCTCACTGCTCATCTTGAGATAGTAAAGAATTTCGGTGCAGACATTGTCCCAGTAGCAACACGGATGTTTGGCTGCCTCTGGCCCAGTGAGACCATTCCCAAGAAAACTTTAGACTTCATAGCCAAACTTATGGAATGTGACACTCAACTGCACCTGTGGCGCGAATCTGCGGCACGGGCTAGAGCCAACATTGCTCTGAAGTTTACGCTTTCCTGGTATGAAGGGATTGACTTGGCATTTCTCAGGCATATGCGCACCGGGTCTAAGTGGTGTGAGGATCCGGAGTGGATCGCGCGCCGCCAGGCCTGTGCGAACAATCTCATTCAGTATTCCTTCTGCCATGCATGTAATGAGGGGCCGAGCTTCTTGATGCTGCTGATGACGAGATTGCCTCTGGAGCTGAAGAGAAAGGGAATGTGAGCGAGGGCTCCGAGCTAGGCGATGAGGCTGAAGACCCGGAGGACAACGAAGTTGACCCGGAGGACGAAGCCGAGGCTAGCGCTCCTCCTGCACACTCCGGAGAACCTCCCTCTTCCGCAGATGATTCTTCTACTGCTGCTGCTCCTTGAAAACACTCATCATATTTACCAGATCCCCAAAATACCGAGTGCAGATGTAATTAAATACTTTGGTATGTTTGTGCTAGAATTTCATGTTTCGAACTAAGTTTTTATTGCCGGATTATCGTGGGCGAAGTCCCCGAGTTTCATTTTCTTGTTCTCCAATTTTTGACTCTGCTCGTGTCTACCTTGATTCAGTTTTTTGACTTACGAGTCCGAGGTTGACTTAACAATACTTGAAACCTTGAGATTAGCTCAAAATGATTCGGCAATTTGGTGAAGAAAATAAACTAAGGGTTAGCCAAAAAACCAAGGTCGGCCCGCTTGAGCTCTTTTCCCTTAGTTGTTTTTCATGTGCTTCGCCATTCCAAACTTGTTCTGTTGCTTGCCATGAAGCCAATTCTTGTTGGACAACAACAAATTCGAAGAGTTAGGTTTTTCGTGCTAACACATTACTAAACCAACTAAAACATAAGCGAATTAACCCAGCCGACATAAAAAATACGAAAACAGGACAAGTGCTATAGCAGTCCCTGAGTCTCTGCTCGGGGTAGCAAAGATTTTATTGATAAGCTCACTGCCGACATACATACCGACATATGAGTAGTTCGGATACATTCACCTCTTAGGTGTAGAAAGGACGCAGCAGTGCTACGTTCCATGGTCTTTTGGATTCCTCTCCGGACCTGTCCGCCTTGTTCTTTTGCTGGGGCTATGCATCAATAAGACAGTAAGAATCATTACAAAAAGCTTTGCTCACAATGAAGGGCCCTTCCCATGGGGGGGATAACTTATGCATGTCAGCGGTGCGTTGTATTAGCCTCAACACCAAATCACATTCCCGAAAAACTCGGGGGTTTACTTTCCGGCTATGATAGCGTCAGAGATTTTGCTGGTATATGGCGGATATGGACAAGGCCAGTTCTCTCGCTTCTTCCAATAGATCAACATCATTCTGCCAGGCTTCGCGCACTTCGGCTTCTGTGTATTGGGTGACCCTAGGAGAATCATGCTCTATGTCGGCTGGTAATACAACTTCTGCCCCATATACCAGAAAGAATGGCGTATAGCCCGTTGATCGATTCGAAGTTGTTCTTAAACTCCACAGTACCGCTGGTAGTTCTTCTATCCAGCACCCCGCTGATCTTTGCAGCGGCTGTATGAGCCGGGGTTTTATCCCGGACAATACCAGTCTGTTGGATCTTTCCACTTGCCCGTTCAACACGGGGTGGGCGACTGAGGCGACATCTAACCGGATCTTCTTTTCCTAGCAAAACCTCGCAATCCTTCGGCAAAATTTGTCCCGTTATCAGTTATGATGCTATGGGGGTAGCCGTACCTTAAGTTTATATCCTTGAGGAATCTTACTGCTGTTGCCCCATCACATTTCCGAATTGGTTTCACCTCAATCCATTTGGTGAACTTGTCAACCATGACCAGCATGTGGGTCATCCCTCCTTTGGCCGGCTTAAATGGTCCTACCATATCTAGGCACCATACAACAAATGGCCATGTAATTGGGATAGTTTTCATCTCCGACATTGGCAGGTGAGTTTTCGCGGCGTATCTTTGAAAACCGTTACATTTTCTCACCAAGTCCTCTGCTTGCTCCAAAGCACTGGGCCAATAAAATCCGTGCCGGAAAGCTTTTGCTACTAAGGCCCTCGAGGATGCATGGTGGACACATTCCCCTTGGTCAATATCCTAGAGTATGTCAAGTCCTTCTTTCGGATCAACGCACCGTTGTAGTACCGCTGTCACACTCCTTTTGTATAATTCAGCGTTGATAATGGTATAAGCCTTTGCCCTTCTCTGAACTTGCCTCGAACTTATTTCATCATCCGGCAAGATTCCCTCTTTCAAGAAATCAAAAATTGGCTTGGCCCAAGATGGTATAGGTCGGACGGGGAATGGTTCCCCGTCCACTTCCATTGCATCCACCGACGTAACTCCCGCCGGATCAAATTGCACAGTCCCCGGGTTTGCTGAAGCAGTCCCCGGGTTTGTTGAGGTGCTTCGCCATTCTATCTCCATAGGTGCAGCTCCTGATCCGGTGAGCGTCGGGATATAAATGGAATCTGATTCGGGTGACAGTGTGATAGACAGTTTTATCAAGTGCTCCAAAGCCACATTTGGCGGAATGGGTTGCCGGGATGAGCCCAGCTTGGACAGTGTATCTGCTGCCTCGTTTTCGCTCCGAGGTACGTGATGGAACTCACACCCTTCGAAAAACCCTCTTATCTTCTGGACATGGAACCTATACAAGGCCATGCTAGCATCATGGGCATCCCAGTTTCCAAACACTTGCTGCACCACCAAATCCGAGTCTCTAAAGCACTGTATCCGACGTATTACCACTTCCTTTGGCACTTTGAGACCATGTACCAATGCTTCATACTCCGCCACATTATTCGAGACACTGAAATGTATCTGTAGGACATACTTCAGTTGATCCTTCTTGGGCGAGGTAAGCACTACCCCATCGCCTAATCCATCTTTCAGTTTCGATCCGTCGAAGTGCATTTGCCAATAATTGGAGTCCGGTAGGGGTGGCTCGTATTGCATTTCAGCCCAGTCCACAAAGAAATCCGCCACAACTTGTGACTTGATCGCATCTCTTCTGTCGAACTGTGGCGCGTATGGAGCTAACTCGATAGCCCATTTTGCTATTCTGCCGCTTGCGTCCTTGTTATTCATGATTTCTGAAATGGGCGCCTCACATATCACCTTGATGGGGTGTTCCTCGAAATAGTGCTTGAGCTTCTTGGCCGACATATATACGCCGTACGCCATGTTCTGATAATGAGGATAGTTTTGTTTTGACGCTGACAATACTTTGCTCAGATAATACACCAGTCTTTGCACCGACTTTCCTTCCTCTTCATGCTCCACTACGATCACTGCACTTACAACTCGGTTGGTCGCGGCTACATAATGCAACATTGGTTCCTTAGGTAGTGGTGCAGATAGGATTGGCGCGGTAGATAGCATATTTTTCAACTCTCGAAATGCAAGATCCACCTATGGCGTCCATGTGAACTTATCTGCTTTTTTCATTAACTGATAGAGGGGCAAGGCCTTCTCTCCCAACCGACATACAAATCGACTTAACGATGCCAGGCAACCGGTGAACTTCTGGACATGGTTAAGACACTTTGGCAATTCCATTCTTTCTATGGCCCGGATTTTCGTTGGGTTAGCTTCAATGCCACGGCTAGATACTAAGAAACCGAGTAACTTTCCGGCTGGTACGCCAAAGGTACATTTCTCCGGATTTAGTGTCATTCGGAACCTTCTCCAGTTCGCGAATGTCTGCCGGATATCCTCAAGGAGCGTATTGCTCTCCTTGTTTTTTATCACCACATCATCCACATACACCTGCACATTCCGACCTATTTGGTCATGCAAGCATTTTTGCATACATTGTTGGTACGTTGCTCCTGCATTACGTAATCCAAACTGCATAGTTTGATAGCAATAAGCCCCGTACGGGGTAATAAATGCAGTCTTTATTTGATCATCCGGATTCAAGGGTATCTGATGGAAACCAGAATACGCGTCAATGAATGACAGTAGCTCGCATCCAGCAGTTGAGTCTATGACCAGATCTATTCTAGGGAGCGGAAATGGATCTTTTGGACACGCCTTATTCAGGTTCGTGTAGTCGATACACATGCGCCATACCACTGCCATGTTCGGATCATCTTTCTTTTTCTCCACCAGCACCGGATTAGAGAGCCAATCCAGATAAAATACCTCCATGATAAATCCTGCCACCAGCAATCTTGCTATTTCATCTCCAATAACTTTTCTTCTATCTTCTGCGAAACGCCTAAGAGGTTGCTTTACCGGCTTAGCCCCGGGTCTTACATTCAATGAGTGCTCAGCTAACTCCCTCGGTACACCTTATAGATCTTGCATAGACCAAGCAAAGATATCCCGATTCTCACGGAGGAAGTTGACGAGCTCGCTTTCCTATTTGCTGCTTAACCCGGCACCTATGGTAACGGTGCGCTCTGGGAACAGATCATCAACTGGCACTTTCTTCGTATCCTTAGTCGCTTGGAACGATACGCTCCCGTGCGGGTTGGTCAGGGCCGGCATATGTTGTTGCGCGGATTGAGCCAATGCCGCCACCTCTAGTATCTTCCTTTTCTCTTGAGCTATCACGAGTGACTCGGCTAAATTAGATCCGGCTGATGCGCACTCGATCGAACACCGGAAGTCCCCTGATATAGTTATCACGCCCCTTGGTCCGGGAAACTTCATCTTAAGGTAGCTGACGTGAGTTGTTGCCATGAATTTGCTCAGCGCTGGCCTGTCGAGTAACGCGTGATAAGCACTTTCCAGATTTACCACTTCGAATTCCAAGTTCTTAGTGCGGCAATTGTCTCTTGTGCTGAATAACACATCAACCCGGACCTTACCAATTGGTTCACAAGAGATTCCCGGCACAATATCATGAAAAGTGGTCCTTGTTGCTTGCAGCATATTCTCTGTTATCCCCAACTTGTGCATAGTATCCTTGTACATAATGTGGATACTGCTGCCATTGTCAATCAACACCTTGGAAAACCTCACGTTGAGATTCGGTCCGATGAACGTCGGATCCAAGACTAGAGCGTAGGTTCCTGGGCTTGGCATGATCTTTGGGTGATCCTTGACACTCCATGTGACCTCTTGATTCGCCCAAGGCATATATCTCGGCACAGCCGGCATTACCGCATTCACCTCCATATGCCGGCGCTGTAAGCTTTTTCGGTCATTCTCTTCCGTGGTGAACACACAATAGCTTTGATGATGTTCCCTGTACTCGTTTTGTCCCTCATTCTCATTGTAACCTTGGCCTTGTTGCTGGTTATTGCCCACTTGATGTACAGCTTCTCTTCTTTCCGGATTTTCGTACCTCGGCGGAGGTGGTGGTAGCATCAGTTGCTGTCCATTTCCCCTTGTTAGTAACGGTGGCTAGGGTGTTTCATTTCTAGGTGCTTCGTTCCAAGGTGCCTAAGCATTCCCCGAACTCACCAGTTCCAATTTCCTCATCCATTCGCACTGCCGCGTCGTATGATTTGCTGGACTGTTCGGACTTGGCGTATGAAACTTGCAAGGTTGATCTAGCATAGACTCGAATGTATACCTCGGCCTATCCTTTCGTTACTGCCATTGCTTTTTCTGCTCCGAGATCCAAGGCTTTCTCCCTTCACTTTTCTACTGCCAGTTTTGCCCTCCAGTTTTCTGGCGTTGGCCTGCTCCGGCATTGGGCTGATCCCGGTCCACTGCTGCAACTTGCTGCGAGTTATACCGATAATCCGGATGCTCGCCCCTTCTTTTTCCTTGGAAATCATTCCTCCTTCATGACCCGGAGATATCTCGGTTGTAATATTCCTCGTTTGTTTCGCTAGACATTAGCCGGGGTTGAGTTGGATCTCCCAAGGCATATGAATCTGCAATCCGGATTGTCTCTGACAAGGTAGTTGGCATATCCCGCTGTAACCTTTGCCACAACATACTTCCATATCTGCATCCCTGTGCGAACCACGCAATTGCTTGTGATTCAGTCACCCCTTTGCACGAGATTCGCACATTACACCACCGAGTTAGGAAATCTCTATCGGGCTCATTTGGTCTATGCCGGCATAATGCTAGGGTCTGTGGTCTGTTGGGTCTGTTGTAAGTGCTTGAGAAGTTACTATTAAACAATTCCTGGAAATCCAACCAAAAGTTGACACTCCTTGGTGGCAAATTGTTCAGCCAAACTCACGATGTTCCTTCCAGCATCTGTGGTACATATCTCACTGCCCATCTTAAATTTCCTGTCGTGATCTTGACGGCTGTGGCATAATCAATCAACCAATCCTCTGGCCTGGTGCTTCCATCATAAGTTCTAGTTCCCCTGGCCAGCTGGAAGTTCGGCACTGGTGGCTCATTCATGACCCGGGGCCCGAAACATGCTGGACCCGGTGGACCTTGTAACTTGACTTGCTCCGACCTATAAATCCTGTCCAACTTCAACCTCACATCATCTGGCTGCAAGTTCCTGCTTCCCAACCGTGATCCAATCACATGGTGGTCCGGTCTGGGGTATCCATCATTAACCATAGCCGAATAACCATCATTGTATCTTTCTTGATCCGGATGTGGATGACGCTGTTGTGCTGCTTGTCCTGCACTTCCTCCTTGCCGAGGTTCGCGTTGTTGCGCATGAGGTACATTTTGCCCCGCTCCCACAGGATTACGCTGTCCGGCATTGCTGTTGGCAGCATTTCTTTGACCAGCATTACCTTGGTCATGGTTACCCCGGGCAACCACACCCCGGCTGGTACTATGGCGATCCTCATCAACTTGCACTGCTTTTCCTTTTCCAGCTCTTACCGGGTCATAAGGGACCATTTGCTTATTTCTTCTCCTAGAGTCCACTACCTCTTCTCTCCTAGGGTCATGACCCAGAGACGACGCGGCTCCTCTGGATCTCGCCGGGTTATTTCTGGCCAAATGTACTACCTGTGAGGCCCCTGGTGGTGCCGGGTTAACTTTGTTTATTTCTTCATTTTGTTGGCATGCGACCCTCAACAAGTGATTTACTCTCTCTTGCTGCCTCTGTCGAGCCTCACCGGTCAAGCCTTCTAACTCGGATGCGGCCGCGTTTGCTGCTCTGAGGTTCTTTGTCGGGGTACTGTACCGATCCAACCCTCCTGTCACTATCGTAGCTGTCTGACCCGGCCTAGGCTCATATTCCTTGTCAATCTCACAGATCAGGTTTCTGCCTTGGATTTTCACTCCACCGATACGGTTCGCCTTAGCGTACTCTCTCAAGGTGATGTTCAGCGACTGATGCAGCTCTGCTACCTTCGTTGCTCCAGCTAACATCTTCTGCCTAGTTTCCTCTAACTCAACTTGCGCCTGAGCTGGATCTACCACAGGTGCTATTGGTGTTGCTAAGCTATCTATCGCTTGCTGGAGCACATTCTCTGGCTTCTCCAGCGGAGGGAACCTAGACTTAGTCTGTTTGGGTGTTACCTGTGGCTCTAGTGCCGGATCTTTGCTTGGTCCCGCATCTGGCGTGGTCATCAAGACTTCAATGCTGGTGGTGGGGCGAGTGATACGCACTCCACGTGCGGCACTGAGAGATGGTTCACCTCCTCCGACGATGTGCCGCGGATGGACGCAGGATTCGTCCATGCCGACGTAGATCTTGTGTGTGCCAAGCTTGATGAAGACGCCGTTGCGTGGTGGAGGGTTCCTGCCGAAGCTTCCCGCGTTGTCACTGATGTAGTCCAGCGCTCCAAAACGCTAAACCAAGCCAGAGACGATACGCTCGCCGGTGATCGAGAAGTTTCCCGAATGGATTTTCACCCCTGCTAGCACCGCTAGCCCCACAATGGGTGCCAACTGCCGTGGTGGTGGCACGGCAGATGCCATGGATAGGCTAAAGATGGGGCCAATGAGTGCTAGGGGAATCCAGGGAGGGGGGCCTGGTGATTCCACGCATGGAAGTTCTTGTATTCACTGTATCAATGTTGCTTACAAGTGCTCTTGAGGCCCTTAGAAAGAAGGAGACAATGTCTCTTACCCCCCACTAACTAGCCCTAGTGTTCTACCTTATACAGAGAGTGATTCCTCTATTTTCCGCCCCTCTCTATGGAGGCCCTGGTGCTCCTTATATAGGGGAGCCCGGGTTACAATTCTAGGGCACAGGTGGCAGCATATTCTACGAATATGCTCCTTTCCTAAAGAAGATGCTTGTTTATTCTTCTTTAACTGCTCGTTCGGGCTTTGGACGTAACCCGTAGCATCATCCTCGTTTTTTGGCGTCACGGGCTACGTCATCCGACTTTGCCCGCGTCACCTTGGTCGCCACTGACCCGTTGGTCCTCTCCTTTACTTTACTTTGCACATGCTTCAGCTAATAAAGCCACCTTTTGACTAGCAGGGGATTCCTTC
The DNA here is from genome assembly GCA_910589775.1 of Avena eriantha. NCBI lineage: Eukaryota > Viridiplantae > Streptophyta > Magnoliopsida > Poales > Poaceae > Avena > Avena eriantha. The sequence goes on from OU342741.1 coordinate 377,698,027, forward strand.
TCTTTGAAGCCAAGATAATCCCGCTAGCATACAGCTGATCCGGCTTACCCACTTACTTGCAAAATAGATAGGCATGGCCGGCATAGATCTTATGCCAGCCGGACCATTGTGAAGGAAATGCCCCATGGGCCGGGCCACACCGTGATTCGGCCTGCCTTGAGGTGACCCGATCAGCACAATGCTTTGACCGTGCCGTACCCTGGCTAACTCGGCCCTTATACCCTGGCATTTCCCTACCCGGGGGTATCCCCCCAATAGTATGCCATATGCTACCCCTTACCTCACCCTAAGGTGACAAAATCTATTTAACAAGACTATCCTGGGTCATTTTACATATTCTCAAATGTTCTGGCATTTCAAAACCTGAGCCAAGATGCTTATGTAACCAAAACTATTTTTGTAGCCTCTATTTACAAAGTTATGGAGAGATATATAATACAAGCTCCTTATGTTTTCAAGACAGAACCCTCAACCAATCTTATTTCTAGTTTTCCCAAAACCTCTTTTCAAAGCATTTGAATTCTACTCTTGGTGGAGATACCAAGGACTCTCATCTTATTCAAACTCCAACACTTCAAAATGCCCCAACCTTACCTCAAGCTAGTCTTGATGGTAACCCTAGTAGTGGAGTTGCTTAGTTTATAAGATGAGTTGCCTTGATCTGCTGTCTGATGAGTTGCCTAGATCTGCTGTTTGACTTGTTTGCTTAGGAAGTAGTAGGAGCTACTCTAGGAGCTCATCCCTAGGATTAAGATGTTTCCAAATCATCACCCCTAAGCAAGAATATAAATATGGTTATGATCCCTAACTACTAGGTGACCATCTAAAACCCTTAACCCGATCAATTCTACAGTGATCCATTCTAGAAGCTTCCAAGTCCATGAAGACCAATATCAAGCATGTATCTATTCTTCTCAATCTACACTTCAACATCATCCACTTGATGATGCTTTGGTACCTTGCAACCCCTCCAAAAACATTCCTTCTCTTACTCTAGTCAAAATCCTCAAAACTACCTTTTTGAATGACTCCCTTTCTCAAACCATGTGCATTTTTCGAAATGCACTTGAACCATCTTGTTAACCATCCTAAGGACTACGAAGGCCCACCCTTGCCCTTGGTTAGATCATCCTCCAACCCACTTGTACTTGATGGTTTTGCAAGCAAGAAAATAACATTTCCTGCAAATCTAGTCATCATGCCTACTTTGACAGAAGCTCACACCATCATCCAACCTTCTATGGACCAAATCTTGGCATGGTGGTGTTCTACTCATATAGCTCTATCAAAATCTACTTCACTTGTTCCAAGTAGATCCTTGAGCTTATTAAACCCACATTGTTTATGAGGTATCATGACCCATCTAGTATGGCAGCCTTAATTTCAACAAAATTTGCCATCACTTCTAGATCACCTCAAATGTACCTAGTCCAAACTCCTTCTGCCATGATCATCTATATGACTTGGTCTAACTATCCCCCTATCCCTTACATCAAGGTGAGCTCTGAGCTCCAAGATCTAACAAGGTTTTTGTGATATAAAAATAACATCACCCTAGATCCCCACTGCCCTGTTCTTTCATCTAATTCAAGTTGGAATTCCAATCCCCAATGTTGAAAATGCTTGCTACACCTTTTCTACATCATCGATCCTAATCATCAAGATTTATCAAGTATTATCCCTAATTATTAAGGACCAAAACTATTTAATTTTCCTTAATAGACAAAATCTCAAAAACCCCCTCCACAATAGAAAGTTTGGTTCTTGCCAAAACACTTCTCCAACTTTTGACTCCTTTGAGATCCATATATCATCCTATATCTTACCATCTCAAAAATATTTATTTTTGAGATTCTTTATTATTTCTTTTTGCCCTTTTTCTTAAATGGCAGAATTGGAATAATAACTGTTTTAAATACCTGTAATCCCCAATAAATCTTGGGAAAATTCCCCTAAGTGTGTATTCACATTTGGGACCCTCTCACACCAAAAACCAACCTTGTCCAATGTAAATTTATCAAATGATCTTCCAGAAACTACTTCTGCCCTTCTTGAATAAATAGTGTTAAGTGGACTAAAACTCCTTTGAAAAAATCCCAAATAATTCCTAGAGAGGTCATTTAACCTCATGTATCCACCAGTACCATCTTCCCCATCATTTACAATGCAAATCTCTGAACTCCTTCACAAGCTCTCTTGTGATCACAATCTTGCAAAACAATTAAACTTGAACAAAACTAGGACCAAACCACCACCAAAGCTTGTCAAGCACTCCTCCACAGCACCCAACACTCTCCTGGTCGTGAGCACTTTAGCTCCACCCAGCATTGCCCCATTTTACCCCTAGATTAGTGGAGAGAGACACCCATATCTTATAAGGATTTGCCCCATTTAATTACCCCAGCTGTCACAACCCTCTCTGCCCGAACCAATCTCCTTCATACCCCTCCCCACCGTCCTCTAGGCTAATCCTAGGCCAACATCACCTCTCCCCCATGTCCAAAGTGGACATTTTCACTCTCTATCCCTCCCCCTTGGTATAAAGGCCAGAGGCCACCCCCAGCTTGCCCTGCCCCTCATTTGCCCCCTTTCCTCCTCCACTTACCTCCCCTAGCTCCACTTCCTCTCCCCTGCTCGGTGCTGCCCGAAATAAGAAGGAGGAGAAGCCTCGGCCTTCCTCAAAAATCGAGCAAGGCTCCTTCCTCCCCTCTTTCTCCTTCTGCATGTCACCTGGTCGAGTTCCCCTCCTTCCCCTACATCTAACCAGCTCCTCTTTTGGCCCAGGACCATCCCCTCGAGCCGCACAGACGAGCTCACCTCAGTTGTCATCACGAAATCCGTCTGTGCCACCCCTCTCCAGGTTCGCCATTATCAACCGCATCGCCCTGCGGCCTCCTCTTTGTCGGAGACGACCCCGGTGAGCCTTCCCACCGCATTTCTCCCTCTGCTAGGGTTAGCTCCCGCTGCCGGCGTCGAGAGGAAGAGGACGAGCTAGGGGCGTCCATCGCCCTTTTAATCGGATGGCCCCCGTCCCTCCTTACCGTTTCGCTGCCCGCTGCAGCTGGCAGGCGGGCCAACCCCGTCAGGTTCAAACGCGCCCCGCGTGCTCTTCCGCGGGCGAAGCTGGGCCGAATTCCCTCCCCGAGGCCCATTTCCGTGCAAAACCAGCCCGCTACCCCCTCCGTTTTATTATTTTTCACCCAGATCCAGTTAGTTGCCCTCCAGTTTAAATTGAAATAAAAATGAAAATCTGTCCCAATTGCCAAGATCTAAATTTCTGGTAGCACCCTGGTGTCCCATTATTTGTTGGTAATTATTCTGCAGCAAGGTGTATTTCACACCAAATAATTTCCTCAGGGAATTTTACATCTCCAATTGGGGAGAACCAAAGCTCTACTGGAAGGTATTTGAGATACCTGTCAACTAGCATTTATCTTAGGCCAAGGTGAATAGTAGATTGTCTATAAAAAAACATCAATTATCTGCCTTAGATAATTTCTCTAGGTCAAACCAAATGAGTTATTGACCTGATTACACCTCCCAGTGCACCCTATTATCAGCATATATCAAATCCCAGCAGCTCAGATTTTATTGAGCCCTGGTTAAATTACAGTGAATTAAATACTTCTGTAAGTGGTAATTTCACTAAATAAATCACTCCAGGAGTTGGACAACTCCAAAAAGAGTGAATCCAATTCCTACAGAAAGGTATTCTAAATGCCTACCACGTTCCCTTGGAATCAACTCAAGAGCTTCTGTAGAATTAATTTGGTGAAAAAGACAAAATTGTTCCAGAACTATCTTTGGGATTTTCCTGAGGGCATTATTGTAATTCTTTTGAAAAGATTCCAACTCTAGGTGGTTCAGTACATCAAACACTACCTAACCACCCAAGGAAATAATTTTTGGGCCTCCATATAAATTCTGGTGAATTATTTCCTCAAACTAGGATTTATTCCACTATAAAAAGCATAACTAAATCTAGGTAAATGATAATCTAGTGAAACCACTTGTGTTGGTTTCATGTTGTCAGGACCTATCTGAAGATATCATTGTTTCACATTGGTATCCTACAGACCTCAGAACCCCACTCCAAGTTCATGGTATTTAGCCCTGACAACTATCTTCCAAAGGGAAAAACACCTCTATGGCAATTTAGTAATTCCACTCCTAGTACCCAACTCCTCCCAAAACCTACTAATTTAAGTAGGACTCCTTATGCTTGTTGGCTATATGGTTTGATGCATGTATTCCTTGTATTAATTGTGATATTGTCTGCTTGCATGTATACTCGATGACGGCGATAGTGTGAGTGTTTGACGACGAGAAGAAAGGGACTTCTTAATTATTATCTATTGGATATTATTGGTTATTTAAAGAAGTCTATGGACTTATTGCTGATCACAGGCAAGCCACCATTCCCAAATTCTGATACTTGTCCTATTATGTTTTATTACCTGTTTTGTATCTCCTTTATAAATTGCATTATTTAGCTGCATGTCTTGTTTTATAAATACTACGCTAATAACTTGGCTCCTCCAAGTTATGACCTTGTGCCCATCGTGGCACCACCCTGTTGTACCTACCATGTTACCCCTTTAGACCGAGAGTATGATGGTTAGCATCCTACCTCGTTGGAAACCCGGCTCTTGAGAAAATAACTTGTTTTGGGATTTACCCTACTACAAATGTTTCAAAACTGCTTTGTAAAACCCTTGGGAAGAGGCATCGTTCCCAAGCGGAGGTTTTAACTAAAGAAGTGGTGTTGATAAGAAATGGGAAAATGGATAAGAGAAAGAGAAGGGATGTTCTACACCTTTACCGGAACAATTTCTACCTGTGCAACCACATTACCCCAGGTGCTGGGGCTTAGCTCGTAGTTTGTCTTCTTTAGCCGGGGCAGCTTGTACCATGATTATAGGGAGAGATCCCTTGAATTCCGGGCAGGCGCTAACAGATCTCGGATCTGGAGCCTGTAGCTTTCTTCGGCAAGAGTGAGCCTGTCTTGGCAGGAGTGCCGGTGCAACCATTGGGTCTCCCGTGGACGGTATGACTTAGGCGGTATGGAAGGAAGTGGAGTCACCAAGTTAAGGTATACGCCAAGTTGCGGCTTGGGTATACGCGTGTACGGAAGGCAGGACTATGGCTGGGAGCCACATACTCATTGCCGGGAAGAACAAACCCAAAAGTAAAAGCAATCTTTGCTAGGGTCGACTAGCGAAAGGTTAGGTTTGATTATCCGGACCCCCATCTATAGTGGTAGTAGGCCGTGGTTGTATCCCGGCGGATGTATTAATTCTTGTGGGGAAAGTGCGCAAACTCTGCAGAGTATAATCTATTCGAATAGCCGTGTCCACGATCAAGGACGGTTGGAAAGGTGTTGGCTAGGAGTACCCAAATGGTGTTTGTTTTGAAAGAATGGATGAAAAGTATGGTGGTTCCGGGGGAACCTGAGTTCGAAAGTTTTGTTTTGACAGAGGTGGTCAAAGAGGTTTAAAAAGGGGTTTTACTCCAAAACCATTTTCAAAAAGGTTTTCATCAAAGATATGGGAATATCTTGATTTATAAAACAAAGGCATGTTTCAAAACTCTTTTTCAACAAAGATATGGAGATGCCATAACTACAAGAGGTAGTCTAGGCTTTTCAAAAGAAACCCTAGATAGAGCTACCTTGCCATAGCCAGAATTGCATTTCCGTGTTTCACTTATCTTGGTGGTTTGCGAGTATATTCAAAAGTACTCATGGCTTTGTCCCTAGCTTTTTACTTGGCCAGACTTTCAGAGGTTCGACATCGAAAGATTAAGGTGACGTCCAGCGAGCTAGGCCGTCTTCCCAGTCAGTCGCCTGTAGGTTGAGGCACAATTGGGCTCTGCGCATGAGGATGTTCCGCTGCTAAAGATGGTATAGCCATAATGGCCTTTATGTAAGTCTTGTAAATTCGTTATGTTCTGGATGATTTAATGATACTTGTCGGTTATGTTCCACGGCTCACTGATCATGGGAACGTGGATATATGCATAACAAGGATTTCTCGAATGGTTAATCCGGGGAGCCCACAAATTGTATCACGGGGATTGCTCCAAAGGTAATTAGACCTACTCAATCCGCTTTTATGCCTGGTCGACACATCCTTGCAGGGGTTGTTGTCCTTCATGAAACCATCCATGAGCTTCATCGGAAAAAATGGATGGGGTCCTTTTTAAAATTGATTTCGAGAAGGCCTATAACAAGGTCAAATGGTCTTTTCTCCAACAAACATTGTGCATGAAAGGATTCGTGCCTAAGTGGTGCAATTTGATTACGCAATTTGTTTAGGGAGGTAGTGTTGGCATAAGGGTCAATGAAGATATTGGACATTTTTTCCAAACTAGAAAAGGGCTTCGACAAGGTGATCCACTTTCCCCGATGCTTTTTAATATTGTTGTAGATATGTTGGCCATCCTTATTGCTAGAGCAAAGGAGGACGGTCAAATTGGTAGCCTCATTCCCCATCTTGTGGATGGGGGGTTTCAATTCTACAATATGCGAATGATACTATTTTGTTTATGGAACATAATCTACAGAAGGCCATAAACATGAAACTAGTATTATGCATCTTTGAATAATTGTCAGGGTTAAAAATTAACTTCCATAAAAGCGAGATTTTCTGTTTTGGTAAAGCAAAAGATAAGGAGCAGCAATACAAAAAAATATATGGTTGTGAGGTTCGTTCTTTGCCTTTTAGATACCTAGGGGTACCCATCCACTACAGAAAACTTAAAAATTAAGATTGGTATCCAGTAGAAACTCAATGCGAAGAAAAATTGGGTTGTTGGAAGGGAAAGCTATTATCGTACGGAGACCGCTTGGTCCTAATCAATTCTGTATTAACACGTTTACCTATGCTTATGCTATTGTTTCTTGAAATACCTAAGGGGTAAGGAAACGACTAGATTTCTATAGGTGTCATTTTTTTTGACAAAGTGATGAGAATAAAAAGAAGTACAGATTAACAAAATGGAACATAATATGTAGACCAAAAGATCAAGGCGGGCTGGGAATTGAGGTGTTGGAAATCAAAAATAGATCTTTATTGAGCAAATGGCTATATAAATTAATGAATGAAGAAGGTGTGTGGCAAGATCTGTTACATAATAAATATTTAAGTCAGAAAACGTTGTCTGAAGTCCAATCAAAACCGACCGATTCTTCATTTTGGAAAGGACTTATGCGGGTAAAGAATGATTTCTTTGCTAGAGGTCATTCCAAAATTGGAAACGGTGCTACCACTAGGTTTTGGGAGGATGCATGGTTAGGAGATACACCACTAGCGCAACAGTATTTATCATTATATAATATTGTGCAATGAAATAATGTTACTGTCGCACAGGTATTAGCTCAAGTACCACTGAACATTGGATTCGGGTGGGTACTTAATGGGAATAAGTGGACTGCTTGGTTACACTTATGCCAAAGACTTATGATGGTACATTTGTCTGATGAACATGATAAGATTGTATGGAACTTAACGTCATTTGGAGTGTTCTCAGGAAAATCCATGTACGAAGATCTGATGAATGATCATACGGTCTTCCTTCGGAAATATCTTTGGAAATTAAAGATTCCTCTTAAGATAAAAAATTTATGTGGTTCCTTCAAAATAAAGTGCTTCTTAATAAGGATAACCTAGTTAAAAGGAATTGGGTAGGATGTACCAAATGTTGTTTCTGTGGGTTGTCGGAAACCATAGAACATTTGTTTATCTCATGCCCTTTTGCTCGTCTTTTGTGGCGTATTGTCAATTTTGCTTTCGATATACCCACTCCAACTAATATAACAAACATGTTTGGAAATTGGTTGAATGGAATGGACAAACCATCTAAGGATAGAATTCACATTGGTGCTTCTGCCTTATGTTGGTCTGTTTGGAGATGCATAAATGACTTTATCTTTAACAAAACAAATTCTTTCAATTTTTTGCAGGCTATCCACAACATGGCACGTTGGGTATAGCTCTGGGCACTCCTATCTACACCCGACCAGCGGGATACTATGACTACTGGGTGCAGACATTTGCTGATGGTCGCCCACCACTTATTCGGCCAGGCGTACTGGCAGCCACTTAGTCTACTACGGGATGACTAGATTTTTCATTCTGATTTTTTGCTGGTTGATTCATGTATCAACGCTAAGTGACCCATGATTTGTATTCCTGTTGGATGATGGATGATGGTTGACTCTTTTTAATAAAAGGCTGTGTGCATCAACCGATGCAGAGGCCGAGGTTATATCCCCTTTTCAAAAAAACAAAGAGAGTGAGAGATTTTAACGATAAGAGTGAGAGCTGCACCGACGATTGGGATGACCGGCTTTGGCCCGGCGCCGAGGTCAACCTTGAGTTAGTACCGTGAGAATCTTCATCGGTAACCACTCCAGAAACCGGAGCACCTCCATTGCGCGCCACGGGGCGTCATGCTCCCATAGCGGCACCCTAGATGGCCCCTCTCCCCACCGAGGTTCTACTTTCCCGGTCGCCTCCACCGCGCTATCGTCCATGGCTCCTAGCTGTGGTGGTGCGAGGTAAGTGTGTTTAGCCTTGGGTTAGTGTGGTTGTTGATGGTTCATCCAATTAGAGGCAGCCAACCAATCAAAGTGGCAATTGTATTGCCAAAGATGCGACCTAGGGTATCAAACAAAGTCCACAATATGGCTCTCGTGTCGTTTCTATGTGGCCATTCTCCTCAAGGCTTGCCCCCAGGAGCTCCAAAATCGGTCTAGGCTACCAGTTGTTGGGATTTGGTTATGGGATTTAGCCCATGGCCCAATACAAATTCTGAAATTCTCAAGGCCCATTCATGCCTAGCAAGGGGTGGAAACCAAAGTTTAGTCCCACCTTGCTAATTTGAAGGGAGTTGCACCAAGAGAGAAGAGGAGTGGCATTGATGACTGCAAGTACACAGATCGTTTGTAGCTAGTTTTGAAATAAAGATATCGATCCCACAGGGAGCAGTAGGCGAAAGACTAAAATACTTTTAACTACAACAAAACGAAGTACTTAAGAAATAAATTTAAGATGCAAGAAAAGTAGAGTTTTTTTAGGTTTTTGGTTGAACGAGGTAATATAAAGTAAAGTAAAACTTAATGCAGAAAGTAAGAATCACGTGTGTAATAGGACTTTGGAACTGCAATAGGGAAAAAGCATTCTCGGGGAGTGGTGGATACACCGGTAGCAATTTAGACTAAGCAATCAAGATTATTATAACAAATATTCTCATAATATGTATGTATGTGGGAGGAGCTCCATATATGGACAAATAGGCAGCAACCACTCCTCACATCATCCTTCATAACCACAGCTGACGAATAAACGATATCAATCGTATTATCCCGCTATTAAGGGATTTCTCCCGTGGCATGGACATGGCTTAATGAGTTCTCCTTGATTCCCCAAGTTAGTACGTAAGGAATGACAACAGCTTTATAGTCACAGTAAGCGCTATCATCCCTCCGTCTACCAACAAGTAATCCCCTTCACCGAGTCCCCATAGGAGGCAAATATTAAGGAGGTGCACAACTCCCAACATCAAGATGAAGACAATTAACACATACACATAATGATCTCTATCTTATCTCAATCATATGCTAGGGTTTCTCCATCTCCCCAAGAACTAATGATCTACTCAGACATGGAGGCAATCAACATCATGGCAATAACAATGGAATCTATCATAGATGAATAGTACTTGTATAAATCCACAATGAGTACGGAAATTACAACAAGATCTAGACAATATGTAGATGGGATGGATGGAGATGGTGGTGATACATGATAACCCACAAGTATAGGGGATCATGTGTAGCCTTTTCGATAAGTAAGAGCGTCGAACCCAACGAGGAGCTAAAGGTAGGATAAATATTCTCTCAAGTTCTATCAACCACTGATACAACTCTACGCACACTAAACATTTGCATTATCTAGGAAATAAAACTAGAGCAACAATACGAGTAATAGAGATAGCTTTGCATGATAATAAATAACAAGAAAGTAAAACTAGTTGCTGCAGCAATAAAATACACTAAACTAACAGAACCATGAGTGTGGAATAGTGGTGGTAATTGTGGTGGCTTTGTCCAAGTTTAAATAGCGAATAGATCGGGTGCGTTGTCTTCGATGCAGTTTTCTATGTGGGAGAGGCTAAATATACATGCGCTTCACTACTTTAAATTACATGTACTATATGATTGGATTGTTAGCAAAGATCCGTAAGTACTAATCAATGCATTAAGGTTTCCCCAACCATAGCCTTAAGTTTAATGGTCCTCTTACTCCCATACGTGCAACGTTCCGGTTCACGTCCTCAAGTTTCTGTCACTCCGGCAGAACTTCGCCCTTCCTCTTACACATACTACAAACTCTATGATGTTTAATCCATGCGCGCACAAATATAATGGATACCAAAGGACTGTACCATATTAACATACAACTCTAATGAACCAAAGACGTTGAACCATTCATAGGATTATAACTTATAGCCTCAAAAACCATGTTTACATAGGACGGTACAGAGGTGTGTGGGAGGATGAACCACTTCATACTAGGAGGATTAGGTGATGGAGATGGCAGTGAAGATGGTGAAGATGGTGAAGAGGGCAGCGGCAGCGCTGGCGGCGGCGCGGGAGACTCCTTCCTCGCCGCCGGTATCATGGGGGAGCACCGCCCCTTAGCCCCTTCCTTCATGGATTCTTGGGAGACCTCCCCCATAGAGATGGAATCTATGGGGGAGGAAAAAACATGGCTTTGGTGGCTGCAAATTCGTGGGTGGAGATGCCCTAGGCGAGTTAGGTTTCCTCCCTTTATATAGCTTCTCGGATTCCCGTCACCCCAATCGGGTCTAAATGGCCCGTTCGGACTCGGAATCAGCTAAAGTTTATGTCCAGAATGTTTGTCGTGAAATTTCCAACAACTTTGTAGTTGAAGAGTTTTCTGTTTGACGCCGTCTTCGACCCGAAACAGGACCATCTTCAAAAAGAGTTCTGAGACCGAATTTTGGAAAAAATCCCAATTTGACTCCAACAAAGTTTCCACTTGTATTTTTGGTAATTCCTACACATCATAGTTTAAAACAAGAACATTGTGCACTTTTGCAACTATTAGTAGGTTAGTCCAAATAAATCATAAACTTTATATAAAAAGGAGTGTCAAAAGCATATTATTAGCATAAAACCATCAAAAATTATAGATACGTTATGGACGTATCAACATCCCCAAGCTTAGTTCCTACTCGTCCTCGGATAGGTAAACGATCAAAACAATATAATTTTTGAGGTGACATGCAGACAATACAATCTTGATCATCATTATTGTAAAAGCATTGATAGCTGGGATTAAGGTACTCTAAACATGAATCATGAAATATAGAGTTCTAATAATAAGATATCAACTATGTTGTAACATGAAAAGGCACAATCAAAAGATTCATGAATCACAATGCTTTGCAAGACGTTTGTTTGTTTCACGTAAATAAAGCATAATGAGAATGGTATTCAGCTTGTCCCTCATAGAGTAGAAAAACATAAATGCATAGGACACCTTCAAAGTTCATAAGGGTAACTAGATACAAATAGTTTAGGAACAAGCAATATCAAAGTTATGCATCAATCAACAAGTCTTGGGACAATGCATACAGAACTAAGAATGACAACTATGCTCTCTTAATTGGTGCATAAAGATAGAAGGTGGAGACTCAATATAAAAGGGGAAGAAAGGCCTTCATGGAAGGAAGCAGGGATTCAAGTCTCATAAAGAGCTTCCAAAAATTATGGTACTTATTAGCTTTCAGGTCTCATTTTCCCTATCATAAGCATCTTGAAGTGATTAAGGTTAAAGTGAACAGACTATGGAGTATATGCTTGACAAAGTATAAGTTGGAAATCTCATGTCCCTTGAATATGAGGGCCGCTCCTCATGCTACTCAAGTTTAGTTACCGGTAAGTTCTTGTCATAGTAAGTACATGTGTATCATAGAGAACTGCCAACGGGGTACCCCTTGCCCGATGATACGGAAGAATCCCCATATCAAAATGACAAGGCAAGGAGACAACAAGCATCTCAGCAATCTTCTTATTTACCATGGGAAAATGGTGCTTTTTTCTCTCTTTCCTCTTTTCTCATCTTTTTTTCTTTTTCTCAATCTCCATCTCTTTTTTATAAGAAGAATGCTTCATAGATTGCTCATTATGATTACGCTGCAGTTTCCACCATGATTAGGCATGGATTAGACTGGCGGCCCATGCGTTTCTCTAACACACATACATAACTCCATGGACTTACAAGCTCCCCTTTCATTTCACACCGACGACATCCATAGACAAAAGAGCATGATATCAACTAGGTACAATGTACAAGTGCAATGTTGAAAGCGTTCCCCATGACAGCATGGTTCTGCTAATCCCCAACATATAAGTGCGAGCATATACAACATAGATGACACAATGGTTCAAGTTTATTAGGGGCAAGAAAAGTAAAGTGTGGCATCAAGTTCATGAGAGCTTTAATCACTAGTTTTCTCATAACAAGTTTAATTCAGAAGGTAGATAAAAGCATGAATATACTTGGAATAGCAAATGCTAATAGGTAGGTATGGTGGACTCTTTGGGATAACTTGGTTTTATTTGGAGTTGGATGCATGAGTGGAACTCATACTTGGTTATGGAGGCTAGGAAAAGACTGGGAGCGACCAATTAAAAGAGTAATAATGGCCAGAATCATGCAAAGCGACAAAACATCATTAATTAAAGCATAAAGTGATATTACAAGTCGAAAACTAAAGGATCATAAAGGCTATGGTGACTTGGGATAGTCATAACATGGTGTGAGCATGCGCCAAGTCAACCCAAATAAAGCATCAAAGGAGAATGCCACAATACTATGCTTTAATATGCTAAAACAGCGCATGATCCTTTCAAGGCACATTAAGCAATCTCAATTGTTTATAACATGTCATGCTACAGCAAAAATCACTAAGCATAAAGCCAAAACAATATCAAGCATGACATGACAAAGCATAGGCCACCGTCAAAAACGAGCTCCTTTTATCACTTAAGCATGAACTTTTCCTACTCTTTTCAAATCCAAACCACACTTATTTAAAAACTAATGTATGAAAGAGGGGGTCCAACCAATTTATTCAAGTAAACTAAGCAAACCAAGCAAACGAAAACCAAAAACGAAAACGAAGACGCTCCAAGATCAACACAATTGTGCATGAAACAATAAAAATGAAGTGTTTGGAAGAACCTGAGATTTTTATTGATGAAGAATGGGATGCCTTGGGCATCCCCAAGCTTTAACGCTTGTACTTCTTGGATATTTCTTAGGGTGACACGGGGTGGCATCCTCAAGATTGAGATTTAGTCCATTCTTCATCTCATTACATCATTCTTTCCTTAACACCTGAAATTTTTCCTTCATACAAAACTTCACATAATCTTCATTAGCAACATTAGTTTACTCAAGATAATAAGTCTTTGAGTTCAGTTTCAACACCAATAAAACTTCCATTAAAATACAAGCTACTGTAGCACTTTCCTTAAAAATCTCAATTCCCCAAAGAGAACCCAAAAAGGAATCAACAAGAAGCAAATACAAATAATGGCAGAAATCTATCAAAATAGACCAGTAGATAGAAACCAATTTTTTCGAATACCTTCTGTTACTCAAATCGAAAAGTTTTGAACTAACGAAAGTTGGATAACAACCTGGGTCAGCAGCACAAAACATTACAGCTCAAACTGACGTACAGAGATTTTACGTGAATTTTTACAGCAAAGCACAAAAATCTGTTTCGGGACAGCAAGTTTCCCAAGCATTGCTTCTCTCTCATTAGAGGTTACTCTTGGCACAAAAAGCAAATAAAAAGGATAAGGAGAGGTTATTACTGAAGCAATAACTTCCAAGACTTAACTAAAACTTTTGGTTTAGCTCCCAATAAGTACTTTTCTTTAACGCCTTTAAGTTAGGCATAGGAGCAAGATTCAAGTATTTCCGAATGAATAAGCATTAAGATCAATACCAGAAATATCTTTATTTTTCAAGGCTCCATGCATTCCTACAAGTTTTTAACTGAAAAGCTTCCATGGAAAGATTTGTTTTGGTTTCATAGGCATGAACACAAGTGTTCAAGGTCAACCCCCACTTAACCATTACTCATCTTTCCAATCACTTTCCTTTTTGAAAACGTTTTTAGGTAACAAGTACAACTAATTTTTTTATAATTTGCATTCCCTATCCATAATAAGATAGAGAACAACTTAAAACTGAAAGTAAAACCTACTTAGAGATAAAGCAAACAAGTGCACACAAGAATATTTACCCACATGCTATTGCTCCTCGGCAACGGCGCCAGAAAAGGTCTTGATAACCCACAAGTATAGGGGATCGTGTGTAGCCTTTTCGATAAGTAAGAGTGTCGAACCCAACGAGGAGCTAAAGGTAGGATAAATATTCTCTCAAGTTCTATCAACCACTGATACAACTCTACGCACACTAAACGTTTGCATTATCTAGGAAATAAACCTAGAGCAATAATACGAGTAATAGAGATAGCTTTGCATGATAATAAATAACAAGAAAGTAAACCTAGTTGCTGCAGTAATAAAATACACTAAACTAACAGAACCATGAGTGTGGAATAGTGGTGGTAATTGTGGTGGCTTTGTCCAAGTTTAAATAGCGAATAGATCGGGTTTATTGTCTTCGATGCAGTTTTCTATGTGGGAGAGGCTAAATATACATGCGCTTCACTACTTGGAATTACATGTACTATATGATTGGATTGTTAGCAAACATCCGTAAGTACTAATCAATGCATTAAGATTTTACCAACCATAGCCTTAAGTTTAATGGTCCTCTTACTCCCATACGTGCAACGTTTCGGTTCGCGTCCTCAGGTTCTGTCACTCCGGCAGAACTTCCCCTCTTCCTCTTACACATACTACGAACACTATAATGTTTAATCCATGCGCGCACAAATATAATGGACAAAGGACTGTACCATATCAACATACAACTCTAATGAACCAAAGACGTTCAACCATTTAATCTAAGAATAAAGAAACTACGCAAACATGACATAGATCATAGGATTATAACTTATAGCATCAAACATCATATTTACATAGGACGATACAGAGGTGTGTGGGAGGATGGACCACTGCATACTAGGAGGATTAGTTGATGTAGATGGCAGTGAGGATGGTGAAGATGGTGAAGAGGGCGGCGGCGGCGCCAGTGGCGGCGCGGGGGACTCCTTCCCCACCGCCGGTATCATGGGGGAGCACCGCCCCTTAGCCCCCTTCCTTCATGGCTTCTTGGGAGCCCTCCCCCATGGAGATGGGATCCATGGGGTGGCAAAAACTTTGGTGGCTGCAAATTCGTGGGTGGAGATGCCCTGGGCGAGTTAGATTTCCTCCCTTTATATAGCTTTTTGGATTCTTGTCACTCCATCTTGGGCTGCAGTAAATCGGGTCTAAAAGGTCCGTCCGGACTCAGAATCAGCTAAATTTTATGTCCAGAACGGTTGTCGCGAAATTTTCAACAACTTTGTTGTTGAAGAGTTTTCCGTTTGACACCGTATTCTACCCAAAACGGGACCATCTTCAAAAAGAGTTCTGAGACAGATTTTTAGAAAAATCCCAATTTGACTCCAACAAGGTTTCCACTTGTATTCTTGGTAATTCCTACACATCAAAGTATAAAACAAGAACATTGTGCACTTTTGCAACTACTAGCATAAATACTCGTGCGTTGCACCGGGATATAGAAATAAATTTTATGCATAAAACATGGCATGTTTCTGTTTTTAACTATAGCATTAGTTTGACGGAAACTCGGTTACCAGTCGTTGACTGCATTTACCGACGGGTAACCAGATTATACCCCGTTCATTTAACTTAATTTATTATTAATAAAATAACACAGGTATGCACGTCGCTAAAGGGTGGATTTTAGAAGGCAAGATAGAATATGTAGAATTGTAGATAGAACAACTTAATTTGCATCTACATATATAGGTAATCTACGGTATATATAGGTAACTGAAATTGATGTATCTTCCCACATTCCCTTTAAACCTCTACGGCTAACCATATGAGTGAGTACTAACCTCTTCTCCACTAATCCATCGTGTATCAAACACCAAAGATTATGTACCGTGTGCACTATTAAGGCATAAATTCTTTCTTTGGTAGGTGATATTTTGGTCGTTGGGTGACGACATGACGTAGTTAAACTTAATGTGAGTGCATGCATGTTTCGGTTTACGATTGTAGAAAAAGACACGCATAGAGTTTTGAACAAATAACAGCAAAACAAAAGACTGTTATGATGGGCTTGGGCCGTCACACGCGCATGTAGCTCGACCCAGCCCAGCGTCTACTCCACTTGATCGGAATCATTGGATCGCTATTTGCTCAGGAAAAAAAAATCGTTGGATCCCCAAATCCACTGCTTGATCCCGATGCCTGCAGCAGCAATCGCCGCCGGCAGCGCTCGTGTGTCACTCGTGATGTGCTCGCCGCCTCACCTCATCTCTGCCTAACCAGCAGCCTTGGCGCACTCTTTCTCTCTGCCGCGTAGCCCCGACGGCGCACATGCATCTCCTCCACCGGCGTGGCCTCGTGCGTCAGTGCAGCCAAGCGGCAACAGCAAGCTCGCCCCGGCAGGGCATCTCCAACCACCGACAGCCCGAACTATTTTCTCGCGGCCAGACTCTTCCCTCCGGTCCCGTGCTGTTTCGTTTTGGTCTGCCTTGCGGAGCGGCTCCCTGGCCTGTGTGGTTGCGCGCGTCCCGTGCAGCAAGAGGGGTGCTGCAGATCCAACGGCATCGCTGCATGTGTAGGTGGAGAACGCGTATGCCGAGACCGGGTAGATCTCTAGGCCGCATGGCATCGCATCGCAAGGAGGAAGGACACGCGGTGGTGGGAGCGGCACGGAAGAAGAAGCGACGGCACGGGGATCCTGCGTACGGAGGGATCAGGGCCATCAGCCCGAGGCGGCGAGAGGAGCACCTGAGCGGCGGCCGTCGATCGGAGCCGGCCGGAGGCGAGAGGAACAACGTCAAGCTCTGGGCCTCTGGCTGTTGCTGGTGAACGATGGAGGACTCTGTCGATTCGAGGTGAAGAAAAGAAAAGAAAAACGTTTCGGTGGCAACTGTGAGTAATATGCGATTTGGTGGGAGGGTAAAACGGTCAAAAAAAGACTGGTTGACAAAAGCGTTCCGTTTTTTATTATTAGGTATAGATTAGTAAGTTAGGCCAAATAAATCATAAACTTTATATAAAAAGGAGTATCAAAAGCATATTATTAGCATAAAACCATCAAAAATTATAGATACATTATGGACGTATCAATGCAGTGGTGGATGATGAAGATCGATGCCTTAACCTCCCAGATCTACACAGGGCGAAGATGGATCCCCGATGGATGAGTTCCCCCTCTAGATGCCTTTTGGAGGTGAGGTTTCGGCGATTCCTAGGTGTTCTGTATGCCGTCTCCTCAATCCAGTTGCACGGGGTGAAACTATTTGAAGAGGCGGTGGCGGCGTCAACTATACGACTAGAACTATATGGCCGGAAAAAATATTCTGGTCATATAGTTGGTCGTTAAACCGTCTATAAGTCTTGTTCGCTTCAGGTTTTCTTCTGGTATTATTGATATCTCCCAAAGCGATTTACGTTGTTTTTTACTCTTTTTCTCCTCAGTACAACTGCTCAAAAAATTATGTCCATTGGATCCATCATCTGTCCTGATCCTGATGAAAACGGACATAAAATGTGCACGCGAGCACCGTAAAATACCAAGATCCTACATCTACAATGCAAAATAATAATGTAAAACATGATTAAAATATGCACTCATCAACTTTCCCAAGCTTAGACTCTTGCTTGTCCCGAGCAAGTTTAGCTTGATGGATGTGATCCTCATGTTCATGAAGCTGAGTTGATAAAATAAATGAGGCAGTTGCAGCATGTGTTTATCATATATGATACATAGGAATAAGTTCGTGAATAGTACCTTACTCGAACCATCTGAATAGTATTAGCAGGCTTTCACACCTTAGTGATCAATAGTTCACAAAAGATGAATCTCAACATAATGTAAAATATCCGGTTCAACTGAATGAGTTAGTGAGGTAGTCCCAAGTGTTTTAGGATAAACGTATTCACTTGGAATTCAAAATATCAAAAGTGTCTCTTTGTCATACTACAATATAGTGGTATATGCCTATTTGATCTTTACACACTCACTCTTTTTCTTCTTTCTTTTCTTCTCTTTTGTGTATATGCTCACACTTTTGTTTAAGTGTTGTACAAAGGAGCTAGCCATACATTCCACTTCATGTAGGAATTCAAAGTTTAATGATCTTAATTATCAAATTCCAATTGTATATGAAGCATTCTTATGACTTGAAGATTCTACCTCGACTTGTTCTCGCTCTATTTTGATAGCACTTCTTTATTTTCCTTGTTCGAGGTTTCTTTTTCAAATTAACTACATAGATAATTTTTCTTTATAAATCAAACCATAGACTTACAACATATTGACCAAATTATCGTTATATGTTCTATTAATACCAATGGTGTGGAAGACTACTATTTCTATCATCGAGTGCAAGTAAAATTATACTCAAGCAATTCATATATCCAATAAGACAAGCACAAACTCAATATTGCTCCATATATAATAATAAACTCGGAATTTCATTAAAGGGGTTGACTATTCCTAAAGGAAATTCTAATGATGCAAACTTTATTTCTAGTTTGAACTAATGCAAAACAAAAATATTGATATAAAACTTATAAGATAGATTACAAGGTCTTTAAAGATCTCCCAAAGCTTGAGATCAAGCCAGGCGGGATTGAATAACTCCTTGTTAGTACCTATTCCTCCTCCTGGGTAGAAAGAGTGTTGCCCTCCTTTTTTATGTTAGCATCTTTAACTATGCTTGCAAAGCGGATGCTGAGCTCGGCCATGTCATATTGAAGCTTCAACATTTTCTTCTTGAGGAATTTCTTCTCATCTGTTAACTCATAGACAGTTTTAATTAAGAATCCAACTCTACCATCGATGTCATCAGCCTTCTTCTCAAGGTCTTTGCTCATCATCCAGTAAGAGTCAATTCCTTCTCCAATTGTTTCAACGCATGCTTTCGAAGCTTTTTCCAACTCATAGATCTTATCATGAATCTCATCTTGCCGCACCTTCTTAGGTTTAAGAGGTGATGGACCAAGAGGAGGTTTATAATAGGATCCTATGTTGTAATGATAAGGATTAGGGAGATACTCATCCTTGTTCTTTCCCCACTCAGCTTGCCTCATCATCTCCATCCTTTGCGGGAACATGTCCTCCAAATTTGGGAGAGGCTTGATCTTTGGGCTGGATGATGACGATGATCCTTTAGGTTCTACTTCTTCGATCCTCTTCATGGGATTCTCTTCTTTCTTCTTCTAGATCTTGTTGACATGGAAGGGTTGCACGGCTTTGCTGCATGGATGTTGTTAGAGGGTCTTATATAGGGATGGCGAGGACTTTTCGAGGCTGGAGGCTGTAGCTTTGCGAAAACTTAATGAAAGAGGTTAGATGTGATCAACTTTAAAAGGGGAGGTCAAAAATCCTAGCCGCCTTTCGTAACGAGCAACTATACGGGCACGACCCGTATAGATCATGTCGTATATTAATGAACCAACTATAGATTACATCTACGGTGGAACCAACTATATGGCCGGAACTATGCGGGCAGGAATTTTTATTCCCGCCATATAGTTGGTCGTTAAACTCTCTAGACTCTGAATAAGATTTTTGAGATGGGTCGATAACTATACGACCGCAACTATACAGGCAGAATTTTTATTCCCGCCGTATAGTTGGTCGTTAAACTATCGGTACTTAGAAAATAGTTTTGTCAAAGGCATCGATATCTATACGACAACAGGTATACGGGTGTAATTTTTAATTTCGGCCATATAGTTGGTCGTTAAACTACCAGTACCTTTTGTGGATGGAAGGGGTGATGTCGAAACAACTATACGACCGCAGCTATATGGCTGGAATTTTTATTCCCGCCGTATAGTTGGTCGTTAAACCTTCTGTTCCCACTAAAAAAATTCTGCTTCTCCAATGATTCTTTATTAATCTGAAACTTAACGAAATATCAAGTTTTTACAAAAAATGTCAGCTCAGATTTTCGACCAATTTTGGCATTATCAATCTTCCTTCTTCTTCGCTAGAGCATCAAATGTTCCTTATTTAACACAATGCTCAAATAAAACTTTAATTAAAATTTTAAAAACTTACTGAAACCTTTACTTCACATGGGTGGCCTCCCATGAAGCGCTCTTTTATGGTCAATAGCTTGACCGTAGTGTTTCTCATTCCGTCTCGAGTCCAGTCTTCTTGCAGTTGCCATTCCTTGTATATATTTGCTTAATCACTTCTTCTGGGGTGATCACTTCTATGCTGACTGCATTTATATCTTCTTTTACTCGATAATGCTTCAGCCGTTGTCCATTTACCACCCATGCAAGAGAGGGTGTTTTTCCCTGTAGCTTCACTACCCCTGATGAATAAGCTTCTTCAACTATATATGGGCATTCCCACTTTGATCTGAGCTTCCTTGAAAACAACTTAAGACGAGAATTATAGAGTAACACTTTGTCTCCACTTTTAAAGGTCTTATTCTCTATTTTTCTATCATGCCATCTTTTCCATTTTTCCTTAAACAACCTAGCATTCTCATAGGCTCCGCTTCTAAACTCATCTAAAGCATGAATATCTAATAACCGTTTTTCTCCTGCTGCTTTAAGATCATAATTTAGGTTCTTGATTGCCCAAAAAACTTTGTGTTCCAATTCTAAAGGTAAATGGCATGCCTTACCGTACACCATCTTAAAAGGTGTCATACCCATTGGATTTTTAAACGCAGTACGGTATGCCCATAGATTGTCATTTAACTTGTATGACCAATATTTTCTTGATTTGTCCACCGTCTTCTCGAGTATGGTCTTTAATTCTCTATTAGAGAGTTCCACTTGACCACTTGTTTGAGGATGATATGGTGAAGCAACATGGTGGGTTACTCCATATTTGCTGAGGATTTTCCTGAAAGTTCCTTTCATAAAATGAGAACCACCGTCAGTGACTAAAAATTTAGGAACTCCAAACCTAGGGAATATGACATCCTTGATCATTTTCACTAAGATGGATATGCATCTGCATGACTTGTTGGAATAGATTCAACCCATTTAATAACATAGTAAAAACAACAAGAATATGAGTATAACCATTCGATTCTATAAATGGTCCCATGTAATCCATTCCCCATACATCAAAAGGTTCAATTATGAGACTATAATTCATTTCCATTTCTTGTCTCCTACCTATATTACCTCTTATTTGGCAAGCATCATAGTATTCACATATCTATGTGCGTCCTTGAGCAAGGTGGGCCAATAGAATCCGGATTGAAGTACCTTGCAGCAGTTCGCTTACCTGCATGATGCCCTCCATACGGACTGTCATGATAAGCTTTCAATATTTCATTCATTTCATGGTTAGGAACACACTTCCGAATCATTCCGTAAGGTCCATGACGATATAGATATGGATCATCCCAAAAGTAATATTTAAGATCATTAAAGAATTTCATCCTTTGATTTCTTGTCATACCAGGAGGTATAAATTTTGTGGGATTTCTATTTTCGTGCCCTCGGTTCGTTAGTTGTACTCAGTTTTCCCCAGCCGCTTAGTTTTTCGTCACTTTTGCCCATCTCCTTGTACGAAACTCTCACATGGTTTGAAACTCGCCGTCCACCAGCCTTGCCGTTACGTGCTGACAAGTGAGGTGATGACCCACAAGTATAGGGGGTGTATCGCAATATTTTTGAGGGAAGTGAAACCCAATTTATTGATTCGACACAAGGGGAGCCAAAGAATATTTATAAGCCTTAACAACTGAGTTGTCAATTCAGTTGCACCTGGAAACAATCTTGCTCACAGTAGTTTATTAGTAGCAACAATTTTGTAGTAGGAATAGTAAAGGAATAGCAGTAGTAAAACTAAAGACAATAGTAACAATTGCAGTAAACAATAGGATTAGAGTGCGGTAGGCATAGGGATGGATGGACGGGTGTTGCATGTACAAGACAATTAATATGGCAATCAAAACATAGGGCATTTGCAGATAAATAAGATAAAGCATCCAAGTACTAGATAATCATAGGCATGTGTTCCATATATAGTCATACGTGCTCGCAATGAGAACTTGCACAACATCTTTTGTCCTGCCAGCCCGTTTGCAGCGGGGCCTCAAGGGAACTACTGGCAATTAAGGTGCTCCTTTTAATAGAGCACCGGAGCAAAGCATTAACACTCCGTGAACACATGTGATCCTCACATCAAAGCCAATCCCTTCCGGTTATCCCGATTTCTGTCACTTCGGGGCCATAGGTTCCAGACAACAACGTGTGTATACAACTTGCAGATAAGACCAAAAACAATACTATCATAATGAATCAATAACATGTTCAGATCTGAAATCATGGCACTCAGGCCCTAGTGACAAGCATTAAGCACAACAAGTCGCAACAAAGTCATAAAGCACTAATAAAAGATACTAGGCACCATGCCCTAACAATCCGATGCCATTACATGAACGATATCATCCAATCCCTACCATCCCCATAGCCTACAACGGGGGATTACTCACTCATAGATGGGGGAAACATGGATGGTCGATAGTCAAGCGATGGTGATGATGATGGCGATGATCTTCTCCAATTCCCCATCCCGACAGGGTGCCAGAACGGAGTTTCTGGTTTTGAATCGCGAAATCTGGTGGTGGCGGCGGAGTGGAACTCTTTTTTGAAAAACGTCGAACCCCCCTGAGTTTTTAGGTCAGAAGGCAACTTATAGGCGAAGAGGGAGACCGAGGGGGTGTCTGGGGCGGCCAGAACACCCCCTGGCACGGCCAGGCCTAGCCCGCGAGGCCAGGTGGTATGGCCTAGGCCTAGCCCCACTCCGTCTCGTATTCTGGCTCCGTGAGTCTTCTAGCAAAATAGGATTTTTGGCATATTTTCCGGTATTTTTCCCGTTAGTTGATTTTCTGCACAAAAACTAGACACTAAGGTAATTCTACTGAAAACAGCGTCAGTCCGTGTTAGTTGCATCCAATTCACACAAGTTTAGAGAAAAAACAATAGCAAAAGTGTTCGGGAAAGTAGATGTGTTTTGGACGTATCAACTCCCCAAGCTTAGCTTATTGCTTGTCCTCAAGCAATTCAGTTGAAAACTGAGTGCGATAAAAGAAACTTTCACAAACACATTTTCTTCATATGAGGTATATATTCTCAGCATGTGATCAACTACTTAGACAATTCATAATAAGGAGTATGCAACTAAGTTTACTTAATAGGCAATGCAAGCTATGAAGAGATTCCAACTCAAAAATAATAAGTAGCATGAAACATAAACATAAGCAACATTACAATGCTCATAACATGGTATGGTAGAGTGGTACCTCGCTTGCCTTTGATTGTGAATGCCAAGGCACCTCTAAAGTTCAGGTGAAGACTAGAAGTATAGATATCAAAGATATAAGCATCAACGTCATAACACAAATAATCAAGTTTTGGGACAAGCATATTACACTAAGAATGACAACTATGCTCTCAAGCAAGTGCTCATAGAATAGGTGGTGACTCAACAAGGAAATGAAAAAGGTTTTGAATAATTTGAAAGGCTTCCAAATGCTGAAAGTATGGTACTTGTTAGCTTTGAGCTCTCATTGCCCCTATCATAAGCATCTTTAAATGGTTAAGGTTAAAGTGACACAACTAAGAAGATATGCTTGAAAAGTTATAAACTAAAGTCTCATGCCCCTTATTTACGAGTACCGGACCTCATGCTACTCAACTTCAGTCACAAGTAAGCTCTTGTCATTGTAAGTACATATGTATCACAGAGAACCGCCAACGGGGTACCCCTTGCACATGATACAGGAGCTATCCCATAATCAAAATGACAAGGCAAGCAGACAATGAGCATCTCAGCGATCTTTTTATTTTCTATTTGCGTAGGTTTTTATTGAGGATGCTTCATAGAATGCTCATTATGGTTATGCTACAAGTTTCCACCATGATTAGACATGGCTTAGGCTAGCGGCCCAGACGTTTCTCTAACACATATACAAAGTCCATGATCTTACAAGTTCCCCTTTTATTTCACACCGCCGGGATCCATAAGCAAAAGAATCATGATATCAATGGGGTACAAAGTGCCCGTGAAATGTTGAAAGCGTTCCCCATGATACATGGTTCTGCTAACTTCAACTTATAAAGCGCAAGCATATACGCAACAAAGATGGACACAATGGTTCAAAATTATTAAGTGCAAGAAAGTAAAGTGTGACATCAAGTTCATGTGAGCTTTACTAACTAACTTTCTCATAACAAGCAAACATTTTATTCGGAAGAAAACAAGGCACACTAAATATGCATGAAACAACAAATAATGCTAATAGGTAGGTATGGTGGACACTTTTGGCAATATTGGTTTTAGGGAGTTGGAAACATGAGTAAAAATTATTGTAACATCCCAAAACTTCAATCCAAGTTTATCAAGATCCAAATCATCAAATTTAGGGTTAACAAAAACTTTTCCAAATTAAAAATGAAAGCATTCATGTGTATGTGCATTTAATTTAGAAATTGATTTGAATTTCCATGGTTCTGTGATTTCTTGCTTGTAAAATGTTTCTTAGGTGAAATAAACATCATCTAAATCATTCCCAAACTTTTCCCAAAGAAGAACAACTCAAAATGAATAATTGAAGTGAATGGTCATTTTAGCCAAATTAACTATCATGCCTACTTTGGCTATTCCTAGTACTCAAAACTTAACAGAAACATGTGTGGATCTTTACACCCCTTGATAGTACACATAATGAGGTACCAAGGCCCACTTTGTGATCTGCTAAAAACATTCAAATGCTAATTTTAAATGACAGTTTAAAATTGAATCTAGTGTATGTCTCAAGATCACCCTATTTCAAAAACCACTCAAACAAGCTCAATTTTCAAAACCCAAGCACCCACAGAGTCTCAAGCTTATGCCTAGCAAACCCACCAAAAATCTTTTCAAAATTCCAAAGTTTATCTCATGCGGCCATTTCATTAAACACTTGGCATGCATGATTTACACCCTAATCCTAGCTCACTGTTTTGAACAGGGTTTTGCCCCATTTAATCTCCATTTAATCCCCTTGTCCCCTCATGATCTAACCATACCATTAGCACCCATCCCCCTTGTCCCTAGCCAGAGTGCCAATCCACCCCGAGCACTAGCTCGCCGACCGACCATGCACTCACCCCAGCAGACCACCTCCCTCTCTCTCTCCATGTCTAGGAGGTAGCCATGACCTCACCGCCACCCTCTGTCCCCTCCCCGAGCCAAGCGCAGCAGTGGACCACCGAGGAGTGCCCGTGCCTAGTGCCACCGCGCCATGTCGAGCACGCGCTAGAGCGCCGCACCCGACACGCGTGCACAAGCCGTCGCTCGACCGCAGCCCGCGCCCACCGCTCCGCCACGACCCAGGGAACACGATGGACATGCCCGTTCGCCGCCCAAAGCACCACAGCCATCGCTCGCCGTGGACACCGCCGCCTCTGCCGCTCAGAGCGCCAGCTGCCCCCGACCGCATACCACCGCCCCTATGCCTGCATTCACTTCCTAGAGAACCGCTAGGAGACCGCCTGTCGATCGCCACCCTCAGCCATGCCGCTAGCCACTCGTAGCCATGTCGCCACCGTCGCCTGCCCATCCCTCTCGGCCTTGCCGCCGAGCCTATAAAAGGAGGGCACCCCCAGCCGTTTGAAGCACACCACTCCACTCCCCTCACCTCACTAACAATTCCCCACATCTAGCCGGAGCAGCGCGAGCACTTGCTCGCCGGAATTTGGCCGGAGTAGCCCGCAGCAGAGGAGGAAGGGGCGTCGCTGATTGCGACCACCCCCGGAGCTGCCTTTACCGTCCCTGAGCTCGCCGTCGACCACCAGTTCGTTTGCCCGCCTCGCCGTCGTCGCTGGAGCTCTGGTACGCCCCCTATGCACCCCCACCGAGCCGCTAGGGTTTGAGCTCGCCGGCGACAGGTCCGTCGTCGACGACAAGCCACATCCGTTGATCCTAATTCTAATCTAACGGTCCACATCGCCCCGTAACGCTTGGTGCATTATGAGCCGCTGACTTGTGTACCCCCCCCCCCCCCCCCCCCCGTCAGTTGAGCCCCGTGCCGCGGAGTGACACTAGGCCGGCCCATTAGAGTTTCCCGCGCGACCCAGTTAGTTTGAATTAGGATTTTCCTTTTTAGTTTAAGCTTAATTCTGTCTCTAAGTTTGAAAATAAATTTAGAGAGATTTACAAATCCAAATTGCATGAAACTAAATTTGCCTAAAAGGTATTGAAAAGATCTATCCAAGCCCGTTGGATTTAATCCAATTAGAGTTATAGATCTCTCCTAGTAAAAATAACAAAACAGAAGCATTTGCACCTTGCAACATTTTTTATAAAATCAACTAAGATAGGTTTTGAGTTGATTCCAACTCTCAAAAATCACATTTCATCATATCTACCTAAATATGTAATAATATTAAGGTTTACATACAGTGACTTTGGACTAGTACCAAAATAATGCTATATAGACATTTCTAGTCACTTTAAATCATGAAATAATGAACTTAAACCAAAGTAATTATGAACAAACCCTTAAATCACATTCTCACATGTTAGAATATGTGGTGAGGACATGTGTCCATATGATCCCATATTTTAGGTGGTGAATATTAAATCTTAGTTAATTTTTCAATGAGTAGAAATTAGTTTTCTAAATTAAAAAGAGTGAAACTATTAAATTAAACTTGTGATGCTTGAGATGATAATAGATCATCAAATGTGTGTCTTAGAATGCTAATTAGACTAGTTAAGTATTGTTTGGTGATTGTGTACTCCGTATGTATTTATAGACGATAGTACCCACCAAGCTTTTGAGGAGGAGGAGTTCTACCAAGAAGAAGAAGAAAACTTCAACCACTGCACTGCATAAGGCAAGCAACCACTAACAATGCAAGCTAACACTTGCAAGTATAATACTTAGCAATCTAGGGTTCAACTAGATGGTTTAGCAAAGATGCTTTAGGCATGCTTTGATTACACTACTTTGACTATTACATACCCCAAGTCTTATTTACAAGCTTTACTTCTTTTACTTTACCCAAAGTTCTTTACTGGTTTTGAAGGTAGCATAAAGAGTATAAAACTTGACCTAATTAGAACCCCTTTATATGTCATTCTACGGCATGAGATTGAACCCATCTTTTCCACCTTAGTGAACACTCTTAACTTAGTAGTTTAGAGTAGATCAAAAACTTGAGTCACTTTAGATGGGAACACTTGGTGAAAATGAATTATGAAAACCTTGGAATGATGAGTCATTCTATTGAGATGTTTTGACATGTGCTGAGAAACACAAATGGTTATGATGGGGAAAATGTTGAGGCATGAGCCTTAACCCCTTTTCTAAAACTGATGGTTGGATTCAGATGCGATACCATTCCAAATTTACCGTACAACCACACTACCTGAATTGGGTATGGCTTAGCTGGAAATTTATATGCATTAGTATTAGTTCCCTCGCGGGAGAGGTTTGAGCTGAGGCTACCTCTCAATGTTGTCCACCTATGCAGTGCCCAACATGACTGATGGTCATGGTTGGGAGGCCATGCTCATAGGAGAGGTGCTTATACTAGGGTGTGTAAAGGGAAGGTTATGTTTGATTATCTGCATACTAAGTATGATGATTCAGGGTTATCCCTGACAGATGTATCGAATCTTGTGGTGAAAGTGTACCACCTCTGTAGAGTGTCAAACTATTCGAATAGCCACGTCCGCGGTTATGGACAGTTGGAATGGCCATACTGTTTCGTTGTCAGATGTTTTCAAAATGACTTATGAAAGGAATGATGAATTTTGACTTGATCACAACAGGGTTGTGTTTTATGACAAGAACTTCCCAACTTAAGTGAGTCTAGAACTTTATTTTATGTTTCTTTGCTTCAGAACTCAGCTTAGGTTTCAAACTTAACTTTATAGTTAAACTTAGATTTAGCACTTTAACTTAGAACTATATTATTGGCTAGAGGTAGTTTGCGAGTACTTAAAGAGTACTCATGGCTTTTGTCCCTGGCTATTCTCATGGCCAGACTATGAAGGAGACTATCAAGATGATGGCCAACAGGACGGCTATGATAACTAGGACTATCTGCCTTCGTCAGCATTGCCTGTGCCCCTGAAGATGGACCCCACCGCTACACTTATCTTTTATTTACGCTGCTTGTTGTATTAAGACTGGATCATGAGATCCTTATTTGTGTAAGACCTTGTGTATGGTTTGTAATGGATGATGTACTGTGATATCCAATCCGTTATGTCTCGCAAAAATGGTAATCCTGTGATTGCGAGGTATGGCATAACAGGCATCTGGGATTAAAAATCCGGGTGTTGACACTTATCCTCAGTGCAAGTGAAGGCTAGCAATAGTAAGGGAGCGACAAACGAGAGAGCGGTAATTGTCATAATCATGCTTGCAGTAAAACAGGACTAATCATGGCATGAAAGTGATTCAAGACCCCTGAGGCAAAATAGTTCATCGAGGCTTAACTGATTACTGATTCAGCCATATGTATGCGTGAGCATGTGCCAAGTCAATTCAAGTGAAACACTCAGAGGGAGATACCACAGTGTCATACCAAATTAAGAATAGAGCAATGCAAACAAACATTCATAAGGCATGCTACAAATTATTAGCGAGCTAGAGCTAATCATAAGAAAGCAAGAACTACTAAGCATCCATAAATAACATACACCCTACACGAACATGCTAAGCATGCCCACAATGATTAGTATATGTACAAAAATGAAAACAAATAGAGTTTGTTACCAGCCTCTTACCACACCTCAAGTTGTCATTAATCCTCATTATTGCCCTTCACTTGTGTGGCTTGAATAATAACATGAAACCAAATTCCACTGAGGACTACTGAACCCTGCAACAAACTTCACAAAACCAAAGAAGAACAACAAATATTTTTGGTGTTTTTGATTTTTAAAAGCAAGAACCAAAAGGAAGAAGAAGCAAAGCAAAATCTTTTTGGGTTTTTCGAATAATTAAGACAAAGCCAAAAGGAAGAAGCAAACCAAGGCAAAAAGAAGCAAACAAAAGAAATATTTTTGGTATTTTTGTGTTTTAGAAAGCAAAAGCAAAGAAAGAATGAAAACTAAAAAAAAGAACGAAACATGAATATACAAAGTACCGACGAAACATGATATGGAGATGAGTGTGATGTCGGTGTACCTCCCCCCAAGCTTAGGCTTTTGGCCTAAGTGGGTATCAATCCAAATACGAGTAAGGGTTCCAAGAAGGCGAGTCATTGTAAGAATGATCATAGTTAGGCCCTTGGGAAGAAGAAGCTACCCAATCATAGGTAGGCTGCTGATATGAAGACTCTCCCTCATTCGAAAGCTGGACCGAATCATCTGTGACCTCCCTTCTAGTATCCTGCTCCTGTTGGGAGAGCTCTCCCAAGTACGTATCAAACTCCTCCTCCATGAGGGACCATCCTACCCTGTTATCAAGGTTAAACAAAATAGGTGCAGGCAAAATAACAACGTGCTCGGACTTGCTCCTTCTCCAACCAGCTTTGAGAAAGGTTATTTCATAAGACAACTCACTCATACTAGCCCAAGAGGAAACAAATTTATGTTGTATCATGGAATTAAGATCAAGCCTTTCTATGGGAAACTGTAGGTCTAAATGAAGAGGCACTAAACCACACAGAGCTAATAAACGAGATGCAATGAGGCCTCCACAAATTCCACCTTTCTCGCGGTTAGCAGCAAGACAGAAAGCTATCAAGGCACCCAAGTTGTAAGTCCTATCGCGTTTTAAAGCAGCTGAGATGAATGCTAAATCATACGAGGATAACTTGTTGGCAGTTTTCATAGCAAGAACACACTTGGCAATAAAGTAAGAAAAATAGCGAATAGAAGGAAGATGAGTGTTACGGATTTTCCCGTTCTCCTTCGAGAACCTGCTCCTTTGGTAAATTTCCGCGTACAAGTCCATGAGTGGTGCAGGTCGCTCTTTAATCCTTCCACGTGATCCCCACTGAGGTACCTTAATAGCTGCACAAAAGTCATCAAGAGAAAGGTCGACATCTATATTGTAAATTTTGTAGTGGACCATGGGGTTAGGCAAAGAGTGACTAAATCGAAAGTCCTGCACTATAGACATAGTTAGTTTCACAAATTGACAGGGTTCATCCTCCACAAAGTGCTCTAATCCTGCATTAGCAACCAAAGTGTGGAAGTCCTGGGAAATTCCTGCAGCCCTCATGAATTCGGAGCATGGATAGATGGACGGAAAAACTTCCTCCTCTCGGTGAACCTTCATAACCTCAGGCACTCTCAGTTCATGTTGGTTGAGTTGATGGTCATTCATCTTCTATTCTAAAATTTAACCATCTATTAAACAAGTGATTGCAAAGTGAATATATAATGGAGAGCACTACTCATAGGGACTTGTAGAGGCCTAAACATGCATCATAACTATATCTCTAAGCATTGAACAAGCTTACAAGCTCTCATAACCTATCACCTACAGCAGCAAAATACTCAAGATATAAACCACTAAACACAAATCTACTTGGACAAGTGGAGGAGTCACATACCGAAGAACAAATGCTCCAAATTTCAGCAGCAAAGATGGGCTGGGCAAGGAGATCAAAAAATCGAGGGGAAGAGCAGCAAGAAAACGATTTCGAGCAATGAACTAGTGTTTTCTCGGGAGAGATAAGAAAGTGGGAAGTGAGAGAGTGAGTGGAGGGCCAGGGGTGGCCCACACCATGGCCAAGCGCGCCCCTGGGCTGGCCGCACCACTAGGTGGTGTGCCTTCCTGGTGGGACCCCCTGGTACCTTCCAGGCACTCCTCTGCCTGTTTTATTCACGTAAAAATTTAATATGAATTTTTTGGAATTTTTCGAGACACTTTATTTTTGAGCAATTTTCAGGTATAGATGAATGATTTTCTGACAAAAAAAAGGTTTTTGGAATGACGCAAAGACAAAACAAGGCTAGAACTTCAGAAGTTATAAAACACTCTAACATGCAAGCAACTAACAACAGAAAAGTAAACTAAACAAAAACAAAAACTAAAATAGATAAAATAGAAGTAAGCGGAGATAATCATGGTGAAAACATTGTTTTGTTCAATGAAATCCTTTTGTTAACAAGGTTGATCAGGTCTTGTTACCAAAACAATTTTATATGAAACAAAACTTTGTATTCCACTAATGATTATGTTACCTCAACCTTGATAGTAATGGTCCCAATCATAATAGTTTCAAATTTTTCTCATGGTATGGGACAACATATTTCTCCAACTTGAATGCCGTCAACATGTTCAATCGAATTCAAGCCATAAGTCCTATCAATCTTCTTGGGGAAATAGACAGTATGTTCCTTGTCATTAACATTGAAGGTCACCTTTCCTTGATTACAATTAATAAAAGCTCCTGCGGTAATAAGAAAAGGTCTCCCATGAATAATAGACATATTATCATCTTCAGGCATTTCAAGCACAACAAAATCAGTTAATATCAAGCAATTATGAGCCACTTGAATAGGTACATCCTCACATATACCAATAGGAATAGTGGTAGATTTATCAGCCATTTGCAAAGATATATCAGTTGGTATTAATTTTTCCAGTTGAAGTCTCTTATAGAGAGAAAAAGGCATGACACTAACTCCTGCTCCCAAATCACACAAAGCAGTTCTAACATAACTATTTTTAATAGAGCAAGGAATAGTTGGAATCCATGGGTCTCCAAGTTTCTTTGGAACCTTACCATTAAAGGAATAATTAGCAAGCAAAGTAGAAATTTCCTCATTAGGGATCTTCCTTTTATTCGAGACAATATCCTTCATATACTTTGAGTAAGGAGGCAATTTAATAGCATCAGTCAAAGGAATTTGCAGGAATAAAGGTTTCATCCACTCACAAAACTTATTATAGTGTTCATCTTCCTTTGACTTGTGTTTCTTATCAGGGAAAGGCATAGGTTTTTGGACCCAAGGCTCTCTTTCACTACCATGTTTCTTAGCAACAAAATCTTCTTTAGTGTATTAAGTATTCTTAGTGTGCTTTTCGGGTTCTTCTTCAACTTTTTCTTTATTAGGAACATCATTTTCTTCATTACCACTTTCAGTTTTAGCATCAAAGACAGATATACTATTAGGATCTTTAGCAGGTTCAGAGGGTTCTACAATAGTTTTATGTTTCTTTTTTCTTTTCTTACGAGTAGTACCACTATTTTCAGCTTGTTGAGAATCCTGCTCAATTCTTTTGGGATGCCCCTCAGGATATAGAGGATCCTAGGTAGCAGCACCACTTCTAGTTCTAATTTCATAAGCACGTTTTTCTTTAGCAGCATTAACTAGCAAGTCTTTTTGCACTTTAATAAGTTGATCTATTTGAGTTTGAACCATTTGAAAATGTTTAACAAGCATTTTAACATCATTAGAGGTTCTTTCCACAATATCCTTCAACTCAACAATAGCTCTAGAGTTTTCCATTAGATGATTTTGCACCCTTTTATTAAATTATCTTGCTTAACAATAAAAATATCAAATTCTTCTAAGCATTGATCAGGAGGTTTAGAGTAAGGGATATCACCTTCATCAAAGTGTTGGAGAGAGTGTACTCAATAGTGGATGAATGGGGAATTGGCTTACATAATTCTTCTATGGGAGGTAAATTCTTGACATCTGCAGCTTTAATTCCCTTCTCCCTAAGACATTTCTTAGCTTCCTTCATCACTTCATCATTTAGTTCAATAACCCCCCTCTTCTTAGATGATGGTATAGGCGCAGGAATAGCTGGTTCAGGTATAATTGTTTCAGGTATAGCTGGTTCAGGAGGCGTCAAATCTTCATAATTCTTGCTAATTTTAGCCATTAATTCTTCAGCTTCCTTGGGAGTCCTATTCCTAAAAACACAATCAGCACAACTATCCAGGTATGTCCTAGATTCTTCAGTTAGTCCATTATAAAATATACCAAGAAGCTCATTCTTAGGTAATGGACATCCAGCCTGTGCATGAATCAAAGCACAAAACCTTGCCCATGGTTCAGGCAATATCTCTTTTTCTCCCTGTTTAAAATCAAAAAGTTCCTGCAAAATAGCATGTCTAGCACTAGGAGGAAAATATTTCTGCAGGAAAGTACTAATCAAGCAATCAGGGCTATCAATAGATCCAGGAAGTAAATTATTAAACCAAGTTTTAGCTTCTCCTTTTAGTGAAAAGGGGAAAATTTTAGCAACAAAGAAGGTGCACATCTTAATATCATCAGAAAACAGGCCACTCATGGTAGAAAGCTCAGTCATATGTGCTACCGCACTTTCATTCTTAGTCCCACAGAAAGGTTCTTTCTCAACAATAGCTATATAGGATAGATCAAGAGAGAAATCATAATCTTTACCTTTAATGTTTATGGGAGATGCAGCAAACTTAGCATTAGGAGACAATTTGGGTTTAATAGTAGGCCTCTCAAGGAGACTCTTAGCAGCGCTCCTATCATGGGTGTTTTGACATTCTTTAATAAATTCATCGATCATCTCAATATAACCGTCTTCAATATCATAGCTCTCTCTAGACTCAGGTGAACTAACAGGTGTAGTAGTGTCTTCATTAGGAGTTTCGGTATTTCCAGCTATAGTTCTAGCAATCATAGCATCTAGGAAAGGACCTAATGAACCACTCTTATCAAGCACAGTAGAAGCAGCATCATAAGTATCACAAGTTTCAGATTCGGCAGTGGTAGCAATGTGTGTAGCATGTGTATGTGGTGGTGTAAGGAACTTGCTCATAACAGACGGTGAATAAAGAGCAACAAAGGTGTTCAGGACCGTACCTCTTCTTGTAGTGGATGGTAAAATAGGAACCTTGCCATCACGAGGCTTACCCATGATGGATGGATGGCAGCGAACAATAATGATTCCAAGTGGACTTGATAAATAAAGCTATGCTCCCCGGCAACAGCGCCAGAAAATAGTCTTGATGACCCACAAGTATAGGGGGTGTATTGCAGTATTTTGGAGGTAAGTGAAACCCAATTTATTGATTCGACACAAGGGGATCCAAAGAATATTTATAAGCCTTAACAACTGAGTTGTCAATTCAGCTGCACCTGAAAACAATCTTGCTCATAGCAGTTTATCAGTAGCAACAGTTTTGTAGTAGGAATAGTAAAGGAATAGCAGTAGTAAAAGTAAAGACAATAGTAACAATTGCAGTAAATAGTAGGATTAGAGCGAGGTAGGCATAGGGATGGATGTACAGGCGTTGCATGGATAAGACAATTCATATGACAATCAAAACATAGGGCATTTGCAGATAAATAAGATAACGCATCCAAGTACTAGATAATCATAGGCATGTGTTCCATATATAGTCATACGTGCTCGCAATGAGAACTTGCACAACATCTTTTGTCCCGCCAGCCCGTTTGCAGCGGGGCCTCAAGAAAACTACTAGCAATTAAGGTGCTCCTTTTAATAGAGCACCGGAGCAAAGCATTAACACTTCGTGAACACATGTGATCCTCACATCAAAGCCATTCCCTCTGGTTATCCCGATTTCTGTCACTTCGGAGCCATTGGTTCCGGACAACAATGTGTGTATACAACTTGTAGGTAAGACCATAAACAATAATATCATAATGCATCAATAACATGTTCAGATCTAAAATCATGGCATTCGGGCTCTAGTGACAAGCATTAAGCATAACAAGTCGCAACAAAGTCAAAAAGCACTAATAGTAGATACTAGGCACCATGCCCTAACAATATGATGCCATTACATGAACGATCTCATCCAATCCCTACCATCCCCATAGCCTACAACGGGGGATTACTCACTCATAGATGGGGGAAACATGGATGGTCGATGGAGAAGCGATGGTGATGATGATGGTGATGATATTCTCTAATTCCCCGTCCCGACAGGGTGCCAGAATGGAGTTTCTGGTTCCGAATCAGGAATCTGGTGGTGGCGGCAGAGCAGAACTCTTTCTGGAAAAACGTCGAATCCCCCTGAGTTTTTAGGTTAGAAGGAAACTTATAGGCGAAGAGGGAGACCGAGGGGGTGTCTGGGGCGGCCATACCACCCCCTGGCGCGGCCAGGTGGTGTGGCCTAGGCCCAGCCCCACTCCGTCTCGTATTCTAGCTCCATGAGTCTTCTGGCGAAATAGGATTTTTGGCATATTTTCCGGGATTTTTCTTGATAGTTGATTTTCTGCACAAAAACTAGACACCAAGGTAATTCTGCTGAAAACAACGTCAGTCTGTGTTAGTTGCATCCAATTCACACAAGTTTAGAGGAAAAACAATAGCAAAAGTGTTTGGGAAAGTAGATACGTTTTGGACGTATCATGGGGCCGCGTTCAGTCGGGTCACGTAGTGGACCCTCGCTGTTATGTGCTGACGAGTAGGGCCGCGTTCTATTGGGTCCCGTAGTATACCCTTGTTGTTACATGCTGACAAGTGGGGCCGCTTTCAGTCGATTACCGTAGTAGACACCTCTCTCAACTTATCTAGATCAGCATCGTACCCACAACTTATCCACGTGAACGCCAGACCCACATCTTACCCAGGTTGGTGTTGCAAGATGGGACCTCGAGCCAGCCCCGTGCTCGCGCTTGTACCGTTGCTTCATTTTCATATAGTGAAATGTAATGCATATACGGAAATTATACCAAATTTATACACCTTTGAACTCTTTTAAATCGCACTTAGGACATGATAATGTTGTGCTAATAAAATCTTGACCATTTATCACTTCCATGGAGTAAAAATATAATGCATAAACTTGTGTATACAAAAATTATACACCTTTGAACTCTTTGAAATCGCAATTAATAGGTGATAATGTCGTGCTAAGAAAATCTTGAGAGATTATTATTTTCTCCCCCATTTTTGTAGAGTGGAATGTAATGCATAAACTTGCATATACGAAGTTTATATACCTTTGAAATCTTTGAAATCGCACTTAATACGTGATAATGTTGTGCTAAGAAAATCTTGAGCGATTACCATTTCCATGGAGTGAAATATAATGCATAAACTTGCGTATACAAAGTTTATACACCTCTGAACTCTTTGAAATCGCACTTAATACGTGATAATGTTGTGCTAAAAAAATCTTGAAAGATTACCATTTCCATGGAGTGAAATATAATGCATAAACTTGTGTATACAAAAGTCATACACCTTTGAACTCTTTGAAATCGCACTTAGGTCGTGATAATGTTGTGCTTGGAAAATCTTGAGAGATTACCATTTCCATAGAGTGAAATATAATGCATAAACTTGCGTATACAAAAATTATACACCTTTGAACTCTTTGAAATCGCACTTAGGTTGTGATAATGTTGTGCTAAGAAAATCCTGATCATTTATCATTTCCATGGAGTGAAATATAATGCATAAACTTGCGTATACAAAAATTATACACCTTTGAACTCTTTGAAACCGCACTTAATATGTTAGAATGTTGTGCTACGAAAATCTTGAGACATTACCATTTCCATGGAGTGAAATATAATGCATAAACTTGCGTATACAAAAATTATACACCTTTGAACTCTTTGAAATCGCACTTAAGACGTGATAATGTTGTGCTAAGAAAATCTTGAGACATCACCACTTCCATGGAGTGAAATATAATGCATAAACTTGCATATACAAAAATTATACACCTTTGAACTCTTTGAAATCGCACTTAATACGTGATAATGTTGTGCTAAGAAAATCTTGAGACATTACCATTTCCATGGAGTGAAATATAATGCATAAATTATACACCTTCGAACACGTTCCCATCAAATTATATTCAAGTTCATTTGTTTATGGAGTTAAAGTACCGGTGGCATACTCGTTATTTTGCACGGATAGAGGGGTGCCCCCCGATAGATATAGGGGTTATCATGTCCGCTAGATCATAGAGGATCAATGGTTGGTGGGCATGATCCGTGTGACAACTATCTCGACCAATCAGAGTGTAGCAGCGAAGATGAGCACAAGTGCGAGAGATGGTTACAAAGAGAGGGGAAAACTGAGTAGCACTTAAGAACCAAGGGCAAAACTGAGTAGAACTTAAAAACTAAGGGCAAGACTGACAAAGGGATTCAAATAGAAAATAGAAAAGGATTTAAAAATGGAAAATGCATCTTTTATACAATAAAATACATCTTGGCATACATCAAACTATTTGCAATTCAAATATACACCAGTTTGAATATTATTGCCTCATTCAGACAAACTATGTTTTGGGGGGGATGTTTTGGGAAGAGGATTGAGTAGAAAGCCATGAACCTTCATAGATAGTAGGTGATTTGAGAAGTGGTGATTTAGGTTAAAACTTGGTTTATATACATTTCTTATGGTGGCAGGTCACATAATAAGACTCCCTGGATAGATGCCACTATGTTTTGCACTTTTTGAATATGTTGTGCATAAAATGACTCAATTATCTAGCTAAAACCTATTCGTTGGCTCTCTGTTGACCAACCACCGGAGGGTAAAACTGAGTATATTACACATGGCAGTGTTAGTACTGGAGGGCAAAACTAGGTAGAACCAAACTGCCAGTGTTACACTCGAGGGCAAAACTGAGTACAACTGAGTCGCTAGGGTTAGACACGAGGGAAAAAAAACGTGACTCATGATACACGTGTGCGGTGCACGGGACGGTAGGGAACACGTGTGGCCATGCAGAGTGTAGTAACATATGCGGTTACGCGGTGCACGATAGTGCAATGAAATGTTGCTTCCCTTCTCCTTTAATATAGGCCTCCCTAGTCTCACTCATCACTCACTCGCTCACTCAACCATCTCCACTGTCCCATTACCTTCTGCAAACCCCCATGAAAACCCCAACCATGTCGGCGATGGAGAAGAATGGCGTGGTGGCCATTGGCGCCTCCAAGGCCATCGGCAAGGAGGCCCCCATCCCCGTACATGCCCCCATCCCCGTCCCCGCATCCGCCGTAGCCACCGACGAGGAGGCCCCTGCCAGTCTCGGGCAAATCCCGCTCGGCTGGGACGCCTACGAGGAGGTTGTTTACATAAGGCTGGAGAACCCCTACGACACCAGCATCTCCGACCCATGGTCGGAGGTAACCAGGGTTTTCTCCCCTTCCCTTGTTCTTCCCCTGTTCCCATCGTTGGATGCTAGATCGTATGTTATTAGGGACCGACAGTTCGTATTTTTACAGTAGCTAATCATCTTGTGTTAGATATCGTATTTTGATGAATCCCTCTTTTCGTATTTGAACCCCCCCCTGTTCGTAGTTGGGATCAGTATTCGATTTTGTTTGAGATTTGGGGAATAATCAGGAGATCTTAATCGGTTAATTTATGCAAATAATCAATCCCGATAACCAAAGTATCTCACTCATGTCCTTATTGCACTCTACTATTTTTTTGCAACCGGAGGATAGCAGCGATGTCCACAGCGACGACGAGTCCAAGGACACCAAGACTCGTCATGTGCTGAGGAGGCTGAAGTCCGGCCAGTACAACAACTTCTTCGTCGGTGACGTGTACAGGTGCCCCTTCTGCCCCACCAGGAGGCTCTGTGCCACGGACTTCAACTCCCTCATGAAGCATGCCAAGGACATGAGGACCCACGGCGAGTCCCTGAATGTCCATGGCTTCATAGCCAAGCACCAGGCGCTCGGTCTTCACCTCTGCAACGTTCAGAAGGTGGCTATCGAGGAGGGTCGCATGCCCCCGATCAAGCCCAAGGCGCCCAAGGTCAAGGGACTGGGCAGCAAGAAGTGGAGGAGGCGTCATAGGGAGGAGGCGGAGGCCCTCCTGGCAGAGGCCGAGCTGCTGCTGTTGTAAAGCAGCTTCTTTTGTCGTGTTTGTGTTGAACTTGTCTGTTGTTGCTACTGAGCAGCCTAATTGTTGAACCTCGTTAAGTACCATATTATATAACCTATATTAGCTGCTTTATCTACATCTGCTCTGTTTACTGAATTTATTCATGATACTGGTTAATTTTGCTGCTCTAGATTTGCTACCAGATTGGGGAAAACAAGGGCAAAAGGAACAATGAATGAAGAGAGAAGCTGCTCTAGATTCGCTACCTTTTTGGGCGAAAAAACACAACTATTAGATAGAGAGAGAGAGGGGAAATGCGCTCTTAAAAAGGCCAATCATAAAAATAACAACAAAGAAAACTTCCAATTTAGGCGACAGGACGCACGTAACCACCAAACGCGCCCCACATGGTCCCACACCGCGTCCCCCATAATCAGCGAGAGATGGATCGCTGGTCCGATGTGTATCCTGGCCCTACCTATCAGTATGTAACGGTCGAGGCGACGTAACGTAACGCTCAACGCACGACCCGCCCTAATGCGGTCCCATCGGTCAGCATCTAACGGTCAAGCCTTTGACCTGACGGCATCCCCCGTCTGAGCGCATGTGAGGGTTTCGGAATGGAGGGAGGGCAAAAGTGAGGAAAAACTAAGCGGCTGGGGAAAACTTAGTACAACTAATGAACCGAGGGCACGAAAATAGAAATCCCAAATTTTGTTGCGAGATAATTAGCATAATCTACATACCACGGATCATCAATTTCAACATTTGCTAAATATTTTTCCGGAAATGATTCATTTATAGGTACGGGGTTAGTAACTATTCCCTCCATGCTAGAGAGATGATATGCTACTGGATTATCTTTACCCCTCTTATCTAGTAACAAAACCTACCTAACCAACCTGGCTTAGCATCCTTTTCTATAAGGAGGTGACACAAAGCTTGGTGATCCGTATGAATTATTACCTTAGAATTAATGATGTAGGATCTAAATTTGTCACAAGCAAAAAGTATATCTAGGAACTCTTTTTCTGTAGTAGTGTAATGTTTCTGAATCTTATTAAGAGGTATACTAGCATAATAAATAACATTCAAATTCTTTCCGTTTCACTGTCCTAACACAGCACCTAAAGCATAGTCACTAGCATCACACATGATTCCGAAAGGTTCATACCATTTTGGAGATTGCATGATAGGTGTTGAAACCAATTTATTCTTAAGGTTCTCAAAAGCTGCAATGCAGTCATGATCTAAGTAGAATGGAGTTTATTTATCAAGAAGGTTGGTGAGAGGCATAGCTATTTTAGCAAAATCTTTTATAAAACGCTTATAAAAACCTGCATGTCCCAGAAACATTTTTAGGTTTTTAATGTCCTCAGGTATTGGAAGATTTTCTATAGCATTTATATTAGTTTTATCTATTTCTATTCCCTTCTCCGAAACCTTATACCCAAAAACTTTACCTTCTCTTTCCATGAAATGACATTGTTCCCAATTCAAAACCAAATTTGATTACCTGCATCTCTGCAAGACTTTGGTTAGATTGTAGAGGCAATTATCAAAGGTTGTTCCACAAACAAAAAAATCATTTGTTAGAAGTTCCATAGTATTCTCAACAAAATCATCAAAGATCTTTAGAACACAGTCTTGAAAAGTTGTTGTTGCGTTACATAAGCCAAACGGAATTAATCTATAAGCATATGTGCCATAAGGGCGAGTGAAAGTTGTTTTCTCTTGTTCTTCCGGTTGTATGGCAATTTGAGAATATCCAGAATAACCATCAAGAAAACATAAATAAGAATTATTACTAAGTCTTTCTAAATTTTTATCCATGAATGGTATAGGTTTATGATTTTTCTGTGTCTTGCGGTTTAGCTTCCTAAAATCAATGCACATACTATATCCTACAATGGGCCTTCCAGGAACTAGCTCACCATCCTCATTCATAGCAGCATCAAGACCACCTTGTCTTGGTATGCAATGAGCTAGGCTAACCCACTTACTATCAGAAATAGGATATATTATGCCAGCATCTAATAAGCGTATAACCTCTTTTCTTACTACTTCCTTCATTTTCGGATTAAGACTTTTTTGTGTATCCACTACAGGTTCAGCATCATCAAGCATGGTAATCTTATGTGTTATGATAGATGGATCTACTCCTTTAATATCACTTAGAGTATATCCAAAGGCTTCACAATGCTTAACCAAGACCGCAATGAGTTTATTTGTTTCATTCTCTAATAAATTTTTGCTAATATTAATAGGACATTTATTTTCATTATCTAAAAACTCATACCTCATATCATCTGGAAGTTGTTTCAATTCAATTGGTGAAGGCTCTTCATCTCCATTTCTTACCAGTTCTTCATAGTCATGTGGATTTTGTGCTTCCGGAACTGAATCAAGGTAATCATCCATGTCTTCTCTTTCCTCATCATCTGGTGCTTCCTCCCAGTTAATCAGGATCCTCTCTAATTCATCTTGTGGAGTGCTGAAGTGAATTGCTCCCAACTCGGCAATCGGTTTATCTTCCTTGATATCTTCCCCTTCATATGGCCTCTTCTTTAGTTTGGCAAAGTGGAATGTCATTTCCTCTTCTCCAAACATCAGTGAAATAGTCTCCTTCTTATTATCGACTCGAGCTTTGGTGATGAAAACAAAAGGCATGCCTAAAAGAATAGGATAGAAAGAATCTCGAGGCATATCAACAATATGAAAATCAAAGGGGTACATGAGTGATCCAATAAAGACATAGATATTCCTGATTACACCTTCCGGTTTTATATTGGTCCTATTAGACAATTTAATAGTAGTGTCTACCGGTTCCACATCTGGATTATTTAAATTATAGCGAAGTTCCTCATAAACTGATGAAGGCATAATATTTATAGTGGAAATTGGATCACAAATTCCGTATAAGAAAGTTTCTCCATAATATATAGGAGTCATTGGTTTTGAAGTTTCGTTACCTCATACCTTACCTTCGATGAATTCTGAGGTTTCAAGGTCTAGCATAACCACTTCATTGTCCACTATTCGTGCTTCCATAAGATCCTTTAATATAACATTATTTATATTGGTAGCTTCCGGGTTCCTTTCTGGTTTCTTCGGTCTCTTCTTTATTTTTTCTTCCTCTTTTTGCCTTTTCTTGACGATCCCTTGAATAGGTGTCGAGGAGAACTCTTCCATCAGCGCTCTTGCACGCTTCTTTTCTTCGAGGGGTTTACGGTTCCCATTCTGTAGGTACCTGCAAATGCCCTGCATAATTCTCAATAATTTTCTTTACTGAGTAAGAATCAATATCAAGGGTTTTAATCATTGTATCTGTCCTTTCATCTGCAAGGACATCATTAACACAAGCATATTTAGAAAAACTATTTGTAATGTTTTCCTTTTCTTTAAGATTTTCCATTGCTTCCCTCATTTTTATTATTAGATTCCAAGCTTCATCATAGGTATAATATAGAAAACTACCATTAGAAGCAGTGTCTAGATTCATTCTATTTTCAATATTTAGCCCTCCATAAAAAGTATGAGTGATTAACCAATCAGTTAAACGATGATGGGGGCAATTATCTAGGTAGCTTTTGCACCTTAGATATCCTTCATATAAGCCCTCACCAGGATTATTTTTGAAACTGATAATAATACCTCTCATCCTGTGAGCTTTGCTTTCTGAGTAATATTTTGATAGGAAATTGGTTGTAAATTCCTTCCAAGTCCTCGGTGCTTCTGCACAAAAAGATCTATACCAATCGCAAACATTATTAGAGAGAGTTTGTCTAAACAACTGGATTTTAACCATATCAAGATTAAAGTCATCGAATATAAAGGAACTGAGAACGTCTTCAAAGAATTGTAAGAGTCCATATGGACTCTCTTCATTGGTTCCTGCAAATTTCTTAGAGTGCAATAGTTCAAATAATAAAGGGTGGATCTCAATTCCATCTGGATTTATGCTTTTATTGATAGCTATAAAAGCGTCCATGGGTGAACCCATTTTCCTTACTACCTCAAGCTGGTTAAAATGCTGAGTGTTGTCCATGATTGTGGTCCTGCAATATAAGTAAAAATTAGTACAATGA
This sequence comes from Avena eriantha, assembly GCA_910589775.1. NCBI lineage: Eukaryota > Viridiplantae > Streptophyta > Magnoliopsida > Poales > Poaceae > Avena > Avena eriantha. The sequence continues at coordinate 377,741,145 of OU342741.1, forward strand.
AAGTAAATAACTAAAAGTAAAGTGACTTATAGCGCTAAGTTCCCTAGCAACGGTGCCAGAAAATAGCTTGATTACTGCAAGTGCACAAATTGTTTGTAGCTAGTTTTGAAATAAAGATATCGATCCCACACGGAGTAGTAGGTGAAAAACTAAAATGCTTTTAACTACAACTAAATGAAGTACTTAAGAAATAACTTTAAGATGTAAGAAACATAGAGTTGTTTTTGGGTTTTTGGTTGAACGAGGTAATATAAAGTAAAGTAAAACTTAATGCATAAAGTAAGAATTGCGTGTGTCATAGGACTTTGGAACTACAATAGGGGAAAAGGCGTTCTCGGGGAGTGGTGGATACACCGCTAGCAATTTAGACTAAGCAATCAAGATTATTATAACAAATGTTCTCATAATATGTATGTATGTGGGAGGAGCTCCATATATGGACAAATAGGCAGCAACCGCTACTCGCATCATCCTTCATAACCACAGGTGACGAATAAACGACATTAATCGTATTATCCCGCTATTAAGGGATTTCTCCTGTGGCATGGACATGGCTTAATGAGTTCTCCTTGATTTCCCAAGTTAGTACGTAAGGAATGACAACATCTTTATAGTCACAGTAAGCGCTATCATCCCTTCGTCTACCAACAAGTAATCCCCTTCATCGAGTCCCCATAAGAGGCAAATATTAAGGAGGTGCACAACTCCCAACATCAAGATGAAGACAATTAACACATACACATAATGATGTATAACATAATAATCTCTATCTTATCTCAATCATATGCTAGAGTTTCTCCATCTCCCTAAGAACTAATGACCTACTCAGACATGAAGGCAATCAACATCATGGCAATAACAATGGAATCTATCATAGATGAATAGTACTTCTATAAATCCACAATGAGTACAGAAATTACAACAAGATCTAGAAAAGATGTAGATGCGATGGATGGAGATGGTGGTGATGCAGTGGTGGATGATGAAGATTGATGCCTTAGCCTCCCGGATCTGCACAGGGCAAAGATGGATCCCCGGTGGATGAGTTACCCCTCCAGATGCCTTCTGAAGGTGAGGTTTCAGCAATTTCTAGGTGTTCAATATGTCGTCTCCTCGATCCAGTTGCATGGGGTGAAACTATTTGAAGAGACGGTGACAGCGCTAACTATACAACCAGAACTATACAGCCGGAAAAAGTATTCCATCATATAGTTGGTCGTTAAACCGTCTGTTAGCCATGTTCACTTTGGGTTTTCTTCTGGTATTATTGATATCTCCCAAATAAGCGATTTACGTTGTTTTTGACTCCTTTTCTCCTTTTGTACAACTAATCCAAGAATTGTGTCCATTGGATCCATCATCTGTCCTGATCCTAATGAAAACAAACATAAAATGTGCGCGCGAGCACCGTAAAATACCAAGATCCTACATCTACAATGCAAAATAATAATGTAAAACATGATGCAAATATGCACTCATCAGGCATATACGCGCTCCTCCGCCACCTCGCCTCGACGCGTGTCGCGGTTTGCAGAATTGTGTCGAGATTATCTTTTTGCTGCTCGAAAAAATTATTGCGCGAGTTATTTTTCTATCAGCCATTTCCGGTCTTTCCGGGTCGTGGGCTGCGCCCCACGTCTTACCCGACCGGCATTATTTAAGAGGATCAGGCATACACCCTAATTACATAGCACACACCCTTCTCTCTGCCTGCAAAGCCTTGTGCCACCACTACACCTTCTCCATCCCGTCTTCCAGCGTGCACCGGACGACATGACAGTAGGCCTCCGTAACCTCGCCTCTCGTGAACCTATACGGGTGAGGGGTGATCAGGTGTTTGGGGAGCGCTTTTGCACGACTTCTATGCTTCCCCGATGAAAACTTCTTTCCGAACACCAGCATCCTCTACATCGACGACATGGCTGACGATGTTGGTGTCAACACGAACCTGAACGCGAACACGAATCTGAACACAAGCATGAATCCTCCTGCAACACCGTATGCAATCTGCTCCTATCTACTATACTCTTTGTTACAGTTTCTTATACTATCTTTTGGAATAGATGTGATCTGATATGTTTGTATATTCTGCTAGTATGCATCATTATATTAATTCCTGCAATTATAGTCATGCTTTATTATTGATTATTTCGGATTAAACATTATGGTAATTTAATTATTTTCTCAACAATCCAAAAACCTGATTATAGGCAACTGGATTCAACTGGTTTAGCCACACCTACAAGGCTGCCTCCCTTTGATGGTGTCCATTATGAGAGATGGCGCACGAGAGCAGTTCTATGGTTGAAGAACCTAGGCTGCTATAGTGCCACTCTTGGCATACCTGAGGGAGACCTTTCTCCTGCTTAGGAGGAAGCGTTTCAGAAAGTTGACACCATGTTTATGGGGGGCTTTGTTCACATTCTTGGTGACAACATTGTTGACACCATGTTTATGGGAAATGGCTCACATGCTTCTGTTCAAGGTGTTGGTATGGTAAATCTGAAGTTTACTTCGAGGAAGACCATACAGCTGAAGAATGTGCAGCACGTCCCCTCCATCAATAAAAATCACGTCAACACTTCTATGTTGAGATGGTTTTTGAGTCCAATAAATTTGTAATATCTAAGTATGGACAATTTATTGGAAAAGGCTATGAGTGCGGAGGCTTGTTCCGCCTTTCTTTGTCAGACTTATGCACTAAAGTTATTAATCATGTTTGCAATGATAATGAGTCCAATATTTGCATTCGCGATTTTGTCATATTAACTTTGGTTGCATGACGCGGCTAGCCAACATGAGTTCAATTCTGAAATTTACTAATGTCAAGGGATCTAAGTTTCAAGTGTGCGTGCAAGCAAATTAACCTCGCAAGTCTCACAGGACTATGGAGGCAAGAGATTTGGCACCACTAGAGCTCATACATTCAGATCTTGTGAGATGAATGGTGAGTTGACAAAAGGTGGAAATAATATTTCATGACATTGATCGATGATTCCACTAGATATTGCAATGTGTATCTTCTGAAATCCAAAATAAAGCTTTGATTTTTTTTCAAAATCCATAAAGTTGAATCAGAAAATCAACTTGATAGTAAGATTAAGCGGTTTAGGTCCGATCATGGTGGAGAGTATTTTTCCAACAAATTTGATTCTTTTTGTTCGGAACATGGTATAATTCATGAGAGGATGCCTCCCTACTCACCCCAGTATAATGGGGTGGCTGAAATAAAGAATTATACTCTAACTGATTTTGGTAACACCATGTTAGACACATCAGGTCTCTCCAAGGCATGGTGGGGGAGGCGATTGTGACTGCATGTCATGTCTTAAACCATGTTCCCACTAAGAACAAAGAAATTACACCATTTGAGGAATGGGGAAAGAAAAGGTTAAAACTCTCTTATTTACGGACTTGGGTTCATTTGGTGATGCCTAGATTTCCTGTGATCAATAACAGGATTACTGCAATACTTGTAGCATCAAATATCATTTATAAAATTTGTCCCTTGGAAGCTTTGCAACAGGCAACAACACAACCCCGCAGCCACTTTGTCAATGCGGCCACATTCGCATCCAAAACGGTGTTTGAAAATAGACTACACTATAAGTTGCTAGAATAATAGTAAACAAGAGAGATTTAAAGTAACTAGTAATAAGGTAAATAAAGTATTGAAAGTAAACTAGAACAAGAACTAAACTAAAGGGGTTGTAGATGTAGAATTGTATGGAATGAGAGAGGGTTTCTAGGCTTCAGTCTCACCAGTACTAGATGGGCGAATATATGTGCGATGTCACACTCGATTACTAGGCTGTCACACTGTGTACTATGCATGATTCTCGTGTGTCACTCGCAAGGAAAACGTATACTTCTGGACCAAGGGATCCCGTGAACTCATCTTCGTGACTCATGTAATTGAATACTTGGATCACAAACACATTCTAACTTAGCGCACTAGATCAAACATCAACCTCGAACCTAATCAATCACTCACACATGGATGAACAATAAAACATAGATGAATATATTAATGAAGTCACAACCATGTTCAATCTTACAATTACAAGATCTAAGATAAGGGAGAGAGATGGAGACGTTGTTGGAGATGATGATGATGATGAATAGTGCATGCGGTGAAGGTGGGGATGCCTCCTTCTCCTCCTCTTGCTTGATGATGTGGAGTTGTGGATCTTGTGTGTGGCGGCTATGGAGGCGACGAAGCGGCAAGGATCTGCCCCTGAGGTGTGGATGGACACTCCCCCTTGTTTTAGGGTTTCCCCCTCTTTAAATAGGCATCTGGAGGTCGGTTTTGCGAACTGACAGAGCTAGGGACCGAATATGCCCATTGGGCCTTCACAAATGTTGTTCCGTTTGACGAAACAAGCTGTCGGAGGGTGGTACAGCCATACCGTATGGGCGGGCTCCTCCCGTACCAGTGGTCGTTACGCCTGTAGTACTCCACAATGTTTTGGCCGCTATTTCTTCATATGGACTCCAACTGAGGTGTTCTTTGGCTCGTTGGACGAGGGATACAACAGCATGTCTTTGGATCTTAATTTGGAGTTGATGGAAAAAATCCACTTTTTCCTCCCCTCAAATGGCTAAGTCTGGTGCCTACAACTCCTCCATATTGAATCCTCTTGGCTCCTTTTATCCATGATTGTTCATAGCACCTACACACAAATCAAAGACAAGAAAAAGGTAATAAAATCCTAATAAAACTACTAATGTGCAAATTCCATGTGGAAATGAATGAGAACTAGTAATCATACATAATAGGCATAATTGTAGATAGATGTAGCATGTAATGAGTGACAATATGAATAATTTATAAACTTAAATATGCTTCAATTTTGGACTCATAATTCGGAAAAAGTAAATGTGCCAACACCCAAGAAGCGTAAGTTTGGACCAAAAACTGTGGATTGTGTTCTTCTGGGATATGCTTTTCATAGCATTGTCTATAGATGTTTTATAATAAAATCTAAAGTATCTGACATATGTGTTGGTACTATTATGGAGTCGAATGATGTGACATTCTTTGAATACATCTTTCACATGAAATATTCGTCTAGATCATCAAATCAGGAGATGCCTAGTTCATCTAGTCAAGAATTAATTACAATTCCTGATCCCACCATTTCAATAGAATACTTTGATAATCCTGTGGAGGATAACAATGAAGCTCCTACTAGGAGTAAGAGATAGAGGACTGCAAAGTCCTTTGGTGATGATTTCATTGTGTACCTCGTGGATGACACTCCCACTTCTATTTCAGAAGCCTATGCATCTCAAGATGCTGACTACTGGAAAGAAGCCATTTGTAGTGAGATGGATTCCATCATAGCAAATGGAACTTGGGAAATTACTGATCGCCCTTATGGGTGCAAACCTGTAGGATGTAAGTGGGTGTTCAAGAATAAGTTTAGACCTGATGGTACTATTGATAAGTACAAGGCACGCCTTGTTGCCAAGGGTTATACCCAGAAAGAAGGCGATGACTTCTTTGATACTTATTCACATGTGGCTAGATTGACAACCATTCGAGTACTACTATCCTTGGTTGCCTCGCATGATCTTCTCGTTCACCAAATGGATGTTAAGATGGCTTTCCTAAATGGAGAGTTAGATGAGGAAATTTATATGGGTCAACCGGATGGATTCGTGGTAGATGTTCAAGAAGGAAAGGTGTGCAAGTTGCTGAAGTCTTTGTATGGTCTTAAGCAAGAACCTAAGGAGTGGCATGACAAGTTTGAAAGAACTTTGAAGGCTTTGTTGTAAATGAAGCTGACAAGTGTGTGTACTATCGCCATGGTGGGGGCAAGGGAGTCATCCTATGTCTGTATGTTGATGATATACTGATATTCGGGACCAATCCTAATACTATCAAGGAGGTCAAAGACTTTCTATCTAGTTGCTTTGAGATGAAAGATCTAGGAGTGGATGATGTGATCTTGAACATCAAGCTGCTAAAAGATGATGATGGTGGGATAACACTACTTCATTCTCACTATGTGGAAAAGACCTTGAGTCATTTTGGGTATAGCGACTACAAATCTTCTCCTACACCATATGATCTTAGCATGTTGGTTTGAAAAAATCAAGCAGATCCTAAGGATGCTAAAGATCAGCTGAGATATTCCCAGATTATTGGCTCGCTTATGTATTTAGCCAGCGCTATGAGGCCTGCCATCTCCTTTGATGTAAGCAAGTTGAGTCAATTTGTGTCAAATGTTGGAGATGTTCATTGGAAGTCCCTTGAATAGGTTTTGCATTATTTGAAAGGCATTGCAAGCTATGTGATTCACTACTTTTGGTATCCAAGGGTACTTAAAGGATATAGTAACTCAAGCTAGATTTCTAATGCTGATGAATCTAAGGCCACGAGTGGTTATTTGTTTACACTTGGTGGTGGCGCTGTTTCCTAGAAGTCTTGCAAGCAGACCATCTTAACGAGGTCAACTATGGAAGCAGAACTCACAACATAAGACATAACTACTATTGAAGCAGAGTGGCTTCATGAGCTCTTGATGGACTTGCATGTGGTTAAAAAACCAGTACCCTCAATTCCTATGAACTATGATAATCAAACTGTGATCATAAAAGTAAATAATTCTAAAGACAATGTCGCGGTGGTGTCACGGCAGATGCCATGTATAGGCTAAAGGTGGGGACTAATACACGCTAGGGCAATCCAGGGAGGGATAGTGAAGTGATTCTCCACACAAGAACTCGTATTGATTTACTTCCAAGGTTACAAGTGCTCCTAGAGCTGTATTGGAGAGAGGAGGAAGAAGGGACTCTCTTACTCTCACCCACAGATCTCACCTGAAACCCTAGACCTCAACAGAATCGTAAAGAGACCAAGCAGCCAACCGATCAACCCCTTCTACAGAAGCCCTAGCCCCCCTTTTATAGGGGAGGCTCGGTTTCTGCCTAGGGCATACGTGGAGGCATATTCCTAAGAATATGCCTCCTCCCAAAGTGGTAAGCCGACCAGGGTGCTTTCTCCCCCGCGTCACACATGCTTTAGCTACGTGAGCCACTGCGGCGCCCTCGTCAGCTGACACGGGCGTCGTCACGCTTGTCGGCCACGCCCCGGTGGTCCAGTCCTTGCTCGCTTCGCTCAGGCAGTGTGTACCGGGGCTCCTTTTGACCAGCGAGATTCCTTCCTTCTCCTAGAAGCTTGCTATGACCCGGATGATGGTTCATCCGGCCACACCCTTTCCTGCATACAGGTAAAACATACACTTCCGACTTACTGCTTAAGTCGGATGAGGCCTAGTTAGGCGAACGCCCCCAGGTCCGGATTACCCCGTGATTCGGCCTGCCTTGAGGTGACCCGGCCAGCATCTGCTTTGGCCTTGCCGAACCTCGGCTAACTTGGCCTTTATACCCCGGCGTGACCTTACCCGGGGGTATCCCCCCAACATTAGTCCCCGAAGCTGGCGCGGTCTTAGCCACCTTGGCCGCTAAGGCCACACCAAGTTCCATTTTGTGCCCCTATCGTTGTTGCCGAGTTACCTCTGTACCTCGGACAGCTTGGATTTACGTTCCCTTCGCACATTGCAAGTTTTCACTTGCCGGCCAGGTCACCACAGCTCCATCCGGGTCTTACTTCCTTCTCTCGTACGCTAGCCCATGTGAAGGGTAATCATTATGTCGTATTATTTTAAGGGACGGTACAGTAACGCCGCAGTAATTGTCAGTTATCACTGTGTGCGGGTCACGTCACGCCTGCCTCCTCGTTTACCGCATCAGCGCGTCACGTCACAGGACTCTCTCCACCCTGTGGCCTTCCGTGTTGCTCCTTACTGATTGGTCCGAACGGGTAATACACGGCCACAGCGTGTGGCCGGTCCACAGGGTGTGATCCCACTCACCCCTGATGGGAGTGGTTAAATAGCGGAGGGGTGCGTCCCTTAGGATTTTTCCCCTTCTGCACCCCTCTGCCCGCTGCTATTCCTCTTCGTCTTCCTCGCGACCGCGCCGCCGCCAGCACTGCCAAAAAGCAGCGTCGCCGCCGCACTTCTCCGTTGCGCCTCTGGGTCACTGTCACTGCGATGCAAATCTCCCGCTACGGGTCCTCGTCAATCCAGGCCACTGTCCCCCGCTGCCTCTAGCGCCAGCGAGGGCTTCGAGGAGCAGATGGCGGAAGAAGAACTCGCCATTGCTGAACAAGAGATGGAGGAGGACGCCGTTGCTGCGGACCGCGGCGCGTGGGCCGGCTCCTGGGTCGGCCAGGACGATCTGGGCTGGCTCTACCGGACCAGACGCATCCCCGCCGGCGTCGCCGCTCGCCTCGCCTCCGCCGAGCTAGCTCCTTCACCCGATCCCGGGGATTTCGTTGAGTTCCTGTCTCACTTTCAACGGGGCTTCGGACTCCCGGTGAGCGATTTCTTCCATGATTGGCTCAGTACCTACCATCTCCAGTCGCACCATCTTCCAGCCAACGCCATTACTTCTCTCTCTACCTTTGCTTCTACAATCGAAGGCTACGCCGGATTATGGCCCACGAAGGGCTGTGGATCCGGTTTTTCACCCTTCGTCGCAACGTTATTCCCGACATTCACACTGATCCGGAGGACAAGCGGCTCACTCAGTTCGGAGCGGCCTCCATCTCACCCCGGAGGTTCTCTGTTTTCCCCCGGGTCACAGGGCTAGAATCCTGCAAAGGGTGGGCCCGGACGTTCTTTTACGTCCGGAACACGGGCACCGAAGATTTGATCCGGTTGCTCCCCTATACACCGGGTCCGCCAAACCCAGATCTGTGGGACGCCGTTCCCAGGAAACCTACGGCCCTGGCCAACCAAGTGAACAAAAGGTTCGCGGAGCTGAAGGAGCTCGGGTTGCGCAACGAGGACGCAATGATCACTTTCGTGCGCAACCGAATCTCCCCTCTCCAGAAGCGCACCCACAAGGTGTGCCATATGAGCTACGGCCGCGATCCCAACCGGACTTCATCTTTCGAACTGAACAACACGGAGATCTTTCGCCGGGTTAAGGCTCTCTTCACCACTCACAAGGACTTCTCCTCTGACTGGACTTGGGGGATTGAGCATTTCTGCCGTGACCGGCTTCCTCCCGCGGTAAGTTTCATGCTGCAAACTTACCCCGGACTAATCACGTGTCTGTTATTATTGCATTTTTGACTCGTTTGTTTACTCTTTTCCTCAGCTATTCCTTCAGCAGACGCTCGAGGACGGCACCGATCCGACCCTTAAGTGGGCATCGGACCAGGTGACTTCGGACAAGGAGGAGCCGGACCACGAGATGTTTCTCCCCATGATCGACGCCACAAAACGACCCACGGGTAACTTCTCTTCTGCTAGAGATTGGCCCTATGATGAAGATTACTCAGATATCGAGATAATTGAACCCTTTGAGGCTGTCCCCCTTTGTTTTGCTTTTCCGCCATCAGCTCACCCCGGTGGTCATATCCACGAGGATCCTCCCCTCGCTACGGACGAGCCAGTTTCGGTGGCGTCGAAGAAAAAGCGTGGGGCTTCCTCAAGCTCTTCCTCCGGACCTTCCCAGCCCATTAAAAGGCAAAAGAAGGCCCCAGCACGAAGGGCTCGGAAACCCAGAGCAGCCGAAACCTCGGATGCGTAAGTCCTTCTTTCTTCTGTAACTCGTTCTTCCTTACTTCGTCGTAATTTTTCTTCTGACGTTACTTGATTTCACAGGGCTCCGGTGGAGGTCCCTCAAAGTGGATCCAGTATCTCTTCGCCTCTCCGGCCTAGCCCTTCACCCCGTCGTGACGACGAGTCACGTCCGCTGAGCCCTATTCCGGAGAGCTCTGCGGTCGCTCTGGGTCATCCTGGAGCGGGGGGAACCGGCTCAGCCGGAGCAACGGCACCCACCACCTCGGTAACGCCACAACCAGCAGCCACTAAGGCTACCTCGACTTCAGCATCTGTTCCAGTATCAGCAGCCAAATCAGCACCATCTCCACCTCCGGCATCAGCATCCACTCCGGCTGCGAAAACCTCAGCGGCAGCACCAAGTCTAGCAACGAGAGTACCAACACCCAGTTCCTCTACATCTTCCGAATCCTCTCAACCTCGGCAGGGGAAAACCGCTGCTACGGCTTCTTCTTCCCAGCAAGCCAAGGGTAAGAAGATTCAAGATGCTGCCAAGCCCAGTGCTGCCGAGCCTGGGCAACGCACCCTTGAGTCAATGCTCCCGAAGAAGACATCAGCGGCAAAGGACACGCCTGCCGAGCCAACCGAAGCCCAGCAGTTGGTTCTGCACACCAGCCCCACCCTTGCCTTGGTGGAGAGGAAGGAAGCACATGCAAAGGGCTTGGTGACGCCCCATATGCCCACGGGAGAACGGTACCCTCCGAGCCTGATGGAGTTTGTCATGAACTGGAATAAGGCCGAGGTAGTCCAGGAATCTGATCTCCCGGAAAAGTTCGGTCCTGCCGAGTTTTCCGTTCAGATGAACACCACCGCAAAGGCCATTAACCTCGCTGGACAAATGATGGAGGTACGTTGCTCTCTCCTTTGCAAATTGTAGATAATAACCATTAGTCCCCGAGCCTCCGGGGGAGTAACTTGTTACTCGGCCGGATGCTCTTTTATAGAACTAACGTAGCTCCATGATAACTTCAAACATGCACACTCCTAGAGCCGGGTTAAGTTCCACTTGGCCCGGATTTTAGTACACTTCGAACATGCACACACCTAGAGCCGGGTTAAGTTCCACTTGGCCCGGATTTTAGTACACTTCGAACATGCACACACCTAGAGCCGGGTTAAGTTCCACTTGGCCCAGATTTTAGTACACTTCGAACATGCACACACCTAGAGCCGGGTTAAGTTCCACTTGGCCCGGATTTTAGTACACTTCGAACATGCACACACCTAGAGCCGGGTTAAGTTCCACTTGGCCCAGATTTTAGTACACTTCGAACATGCACACACCTAGAGTCGGGTTAAGTTCCACTTGGCCCGGATTTTAGTACACTTCGAACATGCACACACCTAGAGCCGGGTTAAGTTCCACTTGGTCCGGATTTTAGTACACTTCAAACATGCACACACCTAGAGCCGGGTTAAGTTCCACTTGGCCCGGATTTTAGTACACTTCGAACATGCACACACCTAGAGCCGGGTTAAGTTCCACTTGGCCCGGATTTTAGTACACTTTGAACATGCACACACCTAGAGCCGGGTTAAGTTCCACTTGGCCTGGATTTTAGTACACTTCGAACATGCAGTAGGCTGACTTAAGTTTCTGTATCTCTTTTAGGTGACCACCAACCGCCGAAGTGCTGAATTCCAACGCTTGTTGGATACGCACAAAAATCTTCGCACGAAATAGGCTGCACTCATTGCGGAGTACGAGAAAAGGGGTAAATTTCTTTCTTTAACGCTCCTTCATTTCCCTTCCACTTCGCTTGCCGAACTGATCTGATTGTTCGGTTTCCGCAGCTGGGGTGGAAGCTGAAAACAAAATAATGCGGAAGAACTTGGAGCAGATCAAGGGTACGTCCTTCTTGTCTGTATTTACTGTGCTTTTCATCATCTTACCTCCTTGGCTCGGTAAACATTCATACCTTGGCTCTGCCGGGCCAACACACGGTGTCAGCATTGCTTGAAGAAAGTGTGCATGTGCCTGACATGATGCTGCATTTTCTCGAACAAGCAAGACAGCACCAAGCCGAGCTGAAGAAGAAAGATGATGAGCTCGCCCTCCTCCGGACCAAAGACGACGAGATAGCCAAGCTCAAAGCTGAAATGGCTAAGATGAAGGCGCAGCACCAAACCGAGCTGAAAAAGGCTGGCCAGGACTACACCGAAGAACGCGAGCGCCTCAAACTCCAAAGTGCTAAGGACCGTGAGCTTCTTCAGGATGCCGAGGTCAAACTTGAGTCGGCAAATGCTGAGCTCGAGCAGCTTCGGAAGAGGCGTGATGCTTGCTTCAAGGAGTTGACCTAGATTCACAGTCATATCTCATGTAACTTCTTTTTTATTTATCCGCCTTACTTCTCCGGGTTACTTCATATGCTTGTTTTCTCAACTTTGTCCTTTGCCTTGTTTCCCAGGCCATTTTCCAGAGGGTACTGCCATTGCAAGTGCTGCTGTCGCCAACTTCCGCCGAGAAAGGGGTACTCCAGTCGTTGCTGAGGGTGAGAGCATTCCCTTTGACATGGAGGACCTGTCGGTCAGCCTGTCATCTCGCGTGGAAATCATCAAGAACTACGGCAAGGACCTCCTCGATGTTTCAGTCCGGGTCTTCAATGCCTTCTGGCCCGCCGATGATGCTTCGGAGAGAGTCACCCAACTCGCTGAAAGGCTTTTGGAAATCGAGACCCAGCTCGACCTCTGGCGAGAGTCCACTGGACGTGCTGCAGCCGATACCGTCCTTCACCACATTTTGACGTGGTACGAGAAGATAGATCTCAGCCTCCTCACACGCCTGCGCACCGGGTCCAAATGGACAGATGACCCGGAGTGGGTAGCTCGGCGCCAGGCTTGTGCCCACAGCCTCATCGAATATGCCCCCATTCATGAATGGACTGAGGGTCCGAGCTTCCTGGAAGCCGCAGGTGAAGAGGAAGTTGAGAACATTGAAGATGACTCGGGTGAAGACGAGGAGGACACTGCCTCGGATATCGAAGAGGGCGACGATGATGCCGAACTTCCTCCTGCTGCTCCTTAAGTAAAAAACACTTGAAAATTTATGAGATCCCCGGTATGCCGGGTGGAATTGTATTCCAAACACATGTGATATTTTGCTACTGAGTACTTATGCCGAATTAACTTGGGCGTAGTCCCAGAGTTTCTTTTTCTTGTTCGTTCAATCTTTTGGCTCGGATCGTGTCTACCTTGATTCGGCTTTACAACTTACGAATCCGAGCTTGAAAAATTGTCTTAACAATACTGGGAAACTTTTAGACTTAGCTCAAAAATAAAACTATATAACAATTAGAAAATGAATACGGGATTAGTTCGAAACATAAACGTCAGCTCGAATAAATTCTTTTCCTTAGTCGTTTTTCATGTGCTACGCAATTCCAAACTTGTTCTCTTACTTGCCATGAAGCCAATTCTTGTTGGACAGCAGCAAGTCGAAGAGTTGGGTTTTTGGTGCTCACACACTACTAATCCGAGCTAAGTAGAATAACTTACTCTAGCTAACGCACAGAAAATAACAAACATTATTAAGGCAGTCCCCGAGTTACTGCTCGAGGTGCCAACATTTCATTGATAAGCTCATTGCCGACATACATACCGACATATGAGATAACCCGGATACATTCACTTCTTAGCTAGGTGTAGAAAGGCCGAAGTAGAGCTATGTTCCATGGTCGCTTGGATTCCTCTCCGGACCTATCCGCCTTGTTCTTTTCCTGTGGCTTTGCATCTATAAGATAGTAAGAATCGTTGTCCAATGCTTTTCTCACGATGAATGGCCCTTCCCATGGGAGGGATAATTTATGCATTCCAGTAGTACGTTGTACCAACCGGAGCACCAGATCGCCTTCCCGAAAGACTCGAGGGCACACTTTCCGGCTATGATAGCGTCGGAGATTTTGCTGATATATGGCGGATCTGGACAATGCCAGTTCTCTCGCTTCTTCCAGCAGATCAACATCATTTTGCCGGGCTTCTTGCACTTCGGCTTCTGTGTATTGGGTGACCCTAGGCGAATCATGCTCTATGTCGGCTGGTAATGCAGCTTCTGCCCCATATACCAGAAAAACGGCGTATAACCTATTGATCGATTCGGAGTTGTTCTTAAACTCCACAGTACCGGTGGTAGTTCTTCTATCCAGCACCCCGCTGATCTTTGCAGCGGATCAATGAGCCGGGGTTTTATCCCGGATAATACTAATCCGTTGGATCTTTCCACTTGCCCGTTCGATGCGGGGTGGGTTACGGAAGTTACGTCCAGCCGGATCCTCTTATCCCGGCAGAAACGAGCAAATGCTCCTTCCGCAAAATTTGTGCCATTATCAGTTATGATACTGTGTGGATAACCGTACCTCAAGATGATATCTTTGAGAAACGTTACGGTCGTAGCTCCATCACATTTTCTTATAGGCTTTACCTCAATCCACTTCGTAAACTTGTCCACCATCACTAGGATGTGAGTCATATTTCCCCTTGCTGGTTTGAACGGGCCAACCATATCCAAGCACCATACGGCAAATGGCCAAGTGATTGGGATGGTCTTGAGTTCCGACATTGGCATATGTGTCTTGGTAGCGTACCTCTGACAACCATTACATTTCCTCACCAGATCTTCTGCTTGCTCTAAGGCGTTTGGCCAATAGAATCCGTGTCGGAAAGCTTTTTGCTACCAAGGCTCGGGATGAGGTGTGATGCCCGCATTCCCCCTGATGTATATCTCGGATGATTTCAAGCCCTTCTTCCGGGTCAACACACCGCTGAAGTACATTGGTCACGCTTCTTTTGTATAACTCGGAATTGATGATCGTGTAGGCCTTTTCCCTCCTCTGTGTTTGCCTGGACAACACCTCCTTAGTGGGTAACGTTCCATCCTTCAGGAATTGAAATATAGGCAGTGCCCAAGCCGGTATTGGCCGCACGGGGAACACGTCCTCGTCTATCTCCATCTGATCCACCGGCATAACTTCAACCGGACCATGCTGAGCAGTCCCTGGGTCTTGGGACGCAGTCCCCGGGTTTGCCGAGGCAGTCCCCGGGTTTTGCGCACCACTTCCCGTGTCAATGTCCATGGGCACAGCTCCGGATTCTGTGTCCTCCGGGACGTAGATTGACTCGGATTCCGGGGATGGCCTGATGGACGGTTTCTTGAGGTGCTCTAATGCTACACCCAGTGGAATTGCTTGTCTGGTTGACCCGAGCTTCGACACCATGTCGGCAGCCTCATTTTCCACCCGGGGTACATGATGAAATTCGCATCCCTCAAAGTAACCAGAAATCTTCTGCACATGAAATCTGTATAGTGTCATGTTTGGATCGAGGGCGTCCCACACTCCGGACACTTGCTGCACCACCAAATCCGAGTCGCCAAAGCATATAATCCGACGTATACCAATTTCTTTTGCTACCTTGAGCCCATGCACAAGTGCTTCATACTCAGCGACATTGTTTGATGCGGTGAAGTGGATCTGCAGCACATATCTCAACTGGTCCTTCTTTGGCAACGTGAGTACAACTCCGGCACCTAGCCTGGTTTTGGTTTTTGATCCGTCAAAGTGCATTCGCCAATAGTTCGGATCAGGAAGTGGTGGTTCGTACTGCACCTCGGCCCAGTCCACGAAAAAGTCCGCCACAGCCTAAGACTTAATGGCTTCTCTCCGGTCATATTGCGGAGCATAAGGAGCTAGCTCAATTGCCCATTTTGCAATTCTGCCGCTTGCATCCTTGTTACTCATTATCTCGGATATGGGGGCCTCACATATGACCCGGATGGGATGCTCCTCAAAGTAGTGCTTCAGCTTCTTGGCGGCCATGTACACGCCATACGCCACTTTTTGATAATGTGGGTAGTTCTGCTTTGAGGTTGACAACACTTCGCTCAAATAATACACTGGCCTTTGCACCGACTTACCTTCCTCATCGCGCTCCACCACTATCACTGAACTTACAACTCGGTTGGTTGCGGCTATATAGAGCAACATTGGCTCCTTTGATAGTGGTGAGGCTAGCACTGGTGCCGTGGCTAACATTTTCTTTAGGTTAGCAAAGGCTTCATCAGCTTGCGGTGTCCAAATGATCTTATCCGACTTTTTCATGAGTTGGTAAAGAGGCAACGCCTTTTCTCCCAACCGACATACAAACTGACTTAACGAGGCCAGGCAACCTGTGAACTTCT
This sequence comes from Avena eriantha, assembly GCA_910589775.1. Classification (NCBI taxonomy): domain Eukaryota; kingdom Viridiplantae; phylum Streptophyta; class Magnoliopsida; order Poales; family Poaceae; genus Avena; species Avena eriantha. The sequence goes on from OU342741.1 coordinate 377,756,961, forward strand.
GGACATCATTAAGACACTTCGGCAGTTCCATTCGTTCGATGGCCCGGATTTTGGTTGGATTAACCTCGATACCTCGGCTGGCGACGAGAAAACCGAGCAATTTTCCAGCCGGGACACCGAAGGTGCATTTTTTCGGGTTAAGTTTCATCCGGAACCTCCTTAGGTTGGCGAACGTTTGCCTGATATCGTCAAGGAGCGTTTTGCTTTCCTTGGTCTTGATAACCACATCATCCACGTACACCTGTACATTTTGACCTATTTGGTCGTGCAAACATTTTTGCATACACCTCTGGTACGTTGCCCCTGCATTACGTAAACCAAACGGCATGGTGCGATAGCAATAAGCCCCATACGGGGTAATAAACGCAGTCTTTATTTGATCATCCGGATTCAGAGGTATCTGGTGGAAACCAGAATAAGCATCAATGAATGACAACAGTTCGCATCCAGCCGTTGAGTCTATGACCTGATCTATTCTTGGCAGCGGAAATGGGTCTTTTGGACACGCCTTGTTCAGGTTCGTGTAATCGATACACATACGCAAAACCACTGCCACGTTCGGGTCATCCTTCTTATTTTCCACCAGTACCGGATTAGACAGCCAATCTGGATAAAGGACCTCCATGATAAATCCTGCAGCTAGCAACCGAGCTATCTCATCTCCAATGAATTTTCTCCTATCTTCGATGAAGCGACGGAGAGGTTGCTTCACCGGCTTGGCTCCGGGTCTCACATTCAAAGAATGCTTGGCAAACTCCCTCGGAACACCTTGCAAGTCCTGTGTGGACCAAGCAAAAATGTCCCGATTCTCACGGAGGAAGCTAACGAGCTCGCTTTCCTATTTATCACTTAGCCCGGCACCAATTGTTACGGTGCGCTCTGGGAACATGTCATCAACGCGAACCTTCTTGGTATCTTTCGTGGCCTGGAAAGAGACAGTTCCATGTGGGTTACTCAGCGCCGGCATATACTGCTGTGCGGACTGAGCCAATGCCGCCACCTCTTGATTTTTTCTTTTTTCCTACGCGATCACAAGTGACTCGGCTAAGTTTGATCCGGCCGACGCACACTCGATGGAACGTCGGAAGTCCCCAGCAATGGTAATCACTCTGTTTGGTCCGGGCAATTTCATCTTCAAGTAGCTGATATGACAACTTGCCATGAACTTGTTCAATGCTGGCCTTCCGAGCAATGCATGATACGCGCTTTCTAAGTTCACCACTTCGAACTCCAGATTTTCAGTTCGGCAATTGTCCCTTGTGCCGAACAAGACGTCGACCCGGACCTTGCCTATGGGCTCGCAAGAAATGTCTGGCACAATGCCATGGAAAGTTGTCCTCGTGGCCTAGAGCATGTTCTCCGAGATACCCAACTTGCGCATTGTGTCCGCATACATGATATTTATGCTACTGCCGTTGTCGATCAGTACCTTGGAGAACCTTACGTTAATGCTAGGTCCAATGAGCGTAGGATCCAGCACCAACGCATACGAACCAGGGCTCGGCATGAGCTTCGGATGATCCCTAATGCTCCAGGTGATTTCCTGATCGGACCAAGGCATGTACCTCGTCACTGCCGGCATTACCGCATTCACCTCCATATGCCTACGCTGCAAGCTTTTTCTATCAGTTTCCTCTGTGGTAAACACACAGTAGCTCTGGTGATGCTCCTTGTACTCATTTCTCCCATCATTTCCGGGGTGCCTCTGATCCGGCTGATGCTGATTTTCTTCCTGATGCACTGCATCCCTTCTTTCATTGTTATCATACCTCGGCGGAGGGGGAGGCAACATTAGCTATTGCATGTTCGCTCCGGAGAGCAATTGCTGCCAGGGTAACTCCTGCCGAGGCTGATCATTCCGGGGTGCCTGAGCATTCCCCGAACCACCTTGCTCGATCTTGCGCATCCACTCGCATTGCCTCGTCGTATGACCCGCTGGGTTGTTCGGATTTGGCGTGTGAAACTTACACGGCTGGTCCAACATCGACTCGTAAGTATACCTTGGACGGTCTTTCCTTTCTTGCCACTGCTTCTTTTGCTCCGGTGTCCAAGTTTTCTTCCCATCGTTCCTTGGAGTCCATTGACCTCCAGTTTTCTGGCACTGGCTACCGCCTGCTCCGGTTGATCTTGATTCACAGCTGCAACTTGATGCGAACCGTACCTGTGGTCTGGTCTATCATCTCTCCTTTTTCCTCTGTAATCATTCCTCCGGGATGATCCGGATCCATCCCTCTGATAGTACTCATTGCTTGACTCGTTGGACGCGAGCCTCGGTTGGGTCGGGTCACCCAACGCATACGAATCTGCAATCCGGATCATTTCTGCCAACGTAGTCGGCATTTTCCGTTGCAACTTCATCCACAGCTCGCTTCCATATCTGCACCCCTGTGCAAACCATGCTATGGCCTGTGATTCTATCACGCCCTCGCATGAATTTCTCACGGTACACCACCGGGTCAAGAACTCCCGGTCTGTCTCATTGGGTCTTTGCTTGCACATAGCTAGGGTCTGTGGCCTATTTGGCCTTTGATACGTACTCAAAAAATTGCTGATGAACATCTCCTCGAAATCTATCTAGCAGTTGATGCTTCCTGGTGGAAAATTGTTCAACCACACCCTTGCCGGGCCTTCCAACATCTGGGGTACATACCGTACAGCCCATCTCAGGTTGCCTGTGGCAATTTTTACAGCCGTAGCATAGTTTATCAGCCAATCCTCTGGCTTGGTACTACCGTCATAGGTCTTGGTGCCCCTGGGCAGCTGAAAGTTCGGTACTGGTGGCTCTTTCATGATCCGGGGTCCAAAACACGCTGGACCCGGTGGACCTTGACATTCAATCTGTTCCGACCTATACAGTCGATCCAGTTTCAACCTTGCATCGTCTGGCATCAAATTCCTACTTCCCAATCTCGACCCTATCACATGATAGTCCGGTCTCGGGTATCCCGCATTTGCCATCTCCGAATCACCGTCGTTGTACCGGTTTTGCTCTTGCGGCGCACCTTTCTGTTGCATACCTCGGCCGGCACTGTGCTCTTGCCTCGGCATGTTCCGCTGCTGCGGTTGTCTTGCTCCAGCTGGGTTTTGCTGTCCGGCATTGCTGTTGACAACGTTCCCTTGACCGGCATTGCCTTGGTCACGGTTACCTTGGCCAGCTTCGCCTCGGCTCGCACTCCATCGATCATCATTTTTCTGCGCTTCTTTTTCTTTCCCTGCCTGTGTCGGGTCATACGGGACAATCTGTTTGTTCCGTCTGGCCGAGGTTACCACCTCCTCTCTCCTTGGACCACCATGAGGGGACGATGCGGCTCCAGCGGATTTCTCCGGGTTACCCATCGCCGAATGGACGATCTTGGAGGCCCCAGCTCTCTCCGGGTTTGCCCTGAGCAGTTCCTCGTTTTGCCTATTCGCAATTCGAACCAGCTCGTTAACCCGGTCTTGCTGCCTTTGTCGGGCTTCACCCGTCAGTCCCTCTAACTCGGATGCTGCTGCATCCGACGCTCTGAGGTTCTTGGCCGGGGTATTATACCTCGGCAGCCCCACGGAAAAACAGTTTTCTGATTCCTCGATTCCGGCATCACCTTCTCTGTTCATCTCGCTCATGAGATTTCTCCCTTTGATTTTTACGTTATCAACCTTGTTTTCCTTAGCGTACTCACGCAGCGTCATGTTCAACGACTGCTAGGCCGCGGCTATTTTCTTTGCACCCTCAAGTATTTTCTGCCTAGTTTCTTACAGCTCGGCTTGTGCATGAGCCGGATCTACCGCTGCTACTACAGGGTTTTCCAAGCTATCCATTGCCTCTCTCAGCACGTTTTCCGGCCTCTCTAGCGGAGGACCTCTACCTTTCCTTGGTGCCTTGGGCGTCACCTCCGGATCTGGCGCCGGATCTTTGCTCGCACCCGCACCTGGCACTGTCATCATTACCTCTGCATGGTCCGGGGAACGAGCGATACGCTCCCCGCGAGCCACAGTGAGGGGTGGTTCGCCTGCTTCGACGACGTGGCGCGGATGAACACAAGACACGTCCACCGCAACGTAGACCTTGTGCGCGCCGAGCTTGACGAAGATGCCGTTGCGCGGGAGAGGGCGCGTGCCGAAGCAGCCTGCATTGTCGCTGACGTAGTCCCGTGCTCCAAAGCGCTGAACGAGCCCGGAGACGATGCGCTCGCCGGTGGCGATGAAGTTTCCCGTCCGGATTTTGACCCCTACTAGCGCCGCTAGCCCCACGGTGGGCGCCAACTGTCGTGGTGGTGTCACGGCAGATGCCATGTATAGGCTAAAGGTGGGGACTAATACACGCTAGGGGAATCCAGGGAGGGATAGTGAAGTGATTCTCCACACAAGAACTCGTATTGATTTACTTCCAAGGTTACAAGTGCTCCTAGAGCTGTATTGGCGAGAGGAGGAAGGACTCTTACTCTCACCCACAGATCTCACCTGAAACCCTAGACCTCAACAGAATCGTAAAGAGACCAAACAGCCAACCGATCAACCCCTTCTACAGAAGCCCTAGCCCCCCTTTTATAGGGGAGGCTCGGTTTCTGCCTAGGGCATACATGGAGGAATATGCCTCCTCCCAAAGTGGTAAGCCGACCGGGGTGCTTTTTCCCCCGCGTCACACATGCTTTAGCTACGTGAGCCACTGCGGCGCCCTCGTCAGCTGACACGGGCATCGTCACGCTTGTCGGCCCCGCCTCGGTGGTCCAGTCCTTGCTCGCTTCGCTCAGGCAGTGCGTACCGGGGCTCCTTTTGACCAGCGAGATTCCTTCCTTCTCCCAGAAGCTTGCTATGACCCGGATGATGGTTCATCCGGCCACACCCTTTCCTGCATACAGGTAAAACATACACTTCCGACTTACCGCTTAAGTCGGATGAGGCCTAGTTAGGCGAACGCCCCCAGGTCTGGATTACCCCGTGATTCGGCCTGCCTTGAGGTGACCCGGCCAGCATCTGCTTTGGCCTTGCCGAACCTCGGCTAACTCGGCCTTTATACCCCGGCGTGACCCTACCCGGGGGTATCCCCCCAACAGACAATATGAAGTCATCAAGGCATGTGAAGAGGAGATTGAAATCTGTCAAAAAATGAGAAACTCTAGAGTTATTGCATTGGATTATATCCAAACATCTAAAAATCTGGCAGATCCCTTCACAAAGGGTCTATCACATAATGTGATAGATAATGCATCGAGAGATATGGGTTTGAGACCCACACTTTGAGTTACCCACAGTGGTAACCCACTCTATGTGATCGGAGATCCCGTGAAGTGAAGTTGGGAGACAAGCTATTGGTCTGCTGGGAGGAGAGTATCCTTACATTATACTATCACTCTGTATAGATGCAATACTCTCCTATTCTGCATGGGACGTTGATATTTATCTTAATGTGTTCTAAGTGGCCTGTTTAAAGCAAAGATGTTGTCCTGTAGAACATCCTCTGAAGAACACACCTATATAAGTCTGACTGTCAAACTTCATAGTCTGTGAGAGTTGGGTGCTCTATAATAAACTCATGAAAGTCCATGGAGTATGAACACATAAGCTCCAAACCTTCGGGAAGCCTTGCGACATCCCTGTATCGGTCTAGACTTTGTGTGAAACTAGTGCGTACCAAACTTGTAGTTCAAGGCATAGTCCACTATTCAAGTTGCAATCTAGTGTAGCATGAAGTTCTAAGTGGAAGTTCAACTTAAGAGTCTCCACCTTGCACCGGTATATAAACAATGTTCTGGAACTGTTTGATATGATGTGATGAGATGTGCTTATGAAATTTTGTGGAGAATTGTTGGAATTTGGTTGTGGGATTTAGCCCATGGCCCAATACAAATTCTGAAATTCTCAAGGCCCATTCATGCCTAGCAAGGGGTGGCACCAAAGTTTAGTCCCACCTTGATAGTTTAAAGGGAGTTGCAATAATACATATAGTGGAGTGTTCTACAACTTCCTAAAGTGATAGAAGAGGAGTGGCGTACACGTGTGCTCCTATTCCTCCGCCTCCCGCCTCGCCATGCCTCGCCTCGTCATGACATGTGCACGTCGCGGTTTGCGGAATTGTGCCTCGGTGCCGAGCTTATCTTTTTGGTACTCAGGAAAATTATCGCGCGAGTTATTTAGTATCAACAGTTTTTGGTCTTTCTGGGTCATAGGTTGTGCCCCATGTTTTACTCGACCGGCGCTATTTAAGCGGCTCAGGATTAAACCCTAATTACAGAGAACACATCCTTCTCTCTCCTCTAGAGCCTTGCACCGCCACTACACCTTCTCCATCCCCTCTTCCGGCGTGCACCGGACGACGGGATAATAGGCCTCCGGAACCCTACCTCTCGTGAACCTATACGGGTGAGGGGCGATAAAGTTTTTGGGGAGAGATTCTACGCGACTACTGATGGCATCACGTCAACCGACCACTCCTTCCCCGACGAAAACTTCTTCCCGGACATCATCAGCCTCTACATCGACAACATGGCTGACGACGCTGGTGTCAACGCGAACCTGAACGCGAACGCGAAAACCTGAACGTGAATCCTCCTGCAGCACCGTATGCAATCTGCTCCTATCTACTACAGTCTTTGTTATAGTTTCTTGTACTAGCTTTTGGAATAGATGTGATCTGTTTATCTTTGCTAGATGTAATTTGTTCGTCTATTCCGCTAGTATGCATGATTAGATTAATTCCTGCAATTATAATCATGCTTTATTATTGGTTATTTCGGATTAAACATTATGGTAATTTGCTTATTTTCTCAACACCAGTTACGCCCCAAAAGTACACATCCAAACACAAACTGGGGTTCACAGATAGACTTTCCAATCAGCAATTGTGACACAACCACGAACAGAGCTGGTATTGGAGACCATTTGGTACTGCCACTCAATTCACCAATACTGACTTCCACATAGAATCTTAGGCCCAACCTCGGGAAATTTTCCCTATTATCGATTCTTGTGTTTTCAGTTTCAATATGATCAAACATGTCATAACATACTACTCCTACGGTTTTTCCTATTCCTGTATATTATGAATCCTGCAAATCAAAAGGGCCCTTACCTTGTTGAGGAGGACACCGTCAGAACCCATACCTTTCAACAATGCTGGCATTCATATTTCTCAGCCCTATACAAGGAAACTCCACAAACAATTCCAATCCCACAGCATTATCTCAAAGAGTGCTTCAAGCATAGTCACACCGCACATTTTAACAACCAGCAAATTTGATTGCAATGATACCACTGATTATCTGAACATGTTGCGGTAAGTCCACTTCCTCACCAGAAAAGAAAAAAACAAAGCTTATAATCTTGCTAACTATACTAGGGTTATTCCTAAAATACAAAGCGGCATATATACATCTTGTCCTCGAATATGCTACGCTATAACAGACCACTGCTCAGCATAAGCTCGGGTGACCTGACGCATCAAATGGCACAACTCAGTAACGACAACTTCACAAATTCCAAATAAAAGATAACCATAAGCAAGCCTCTGGACGCGCTACAGACTTAGAGAAACAATCATTTTCAGGTATCATTCGTTCCCCATATTCTGCAAACAGGAGCGCACTTGGTGTGCTGAACCATCAAATGATTTTGTCAGTTAGGCATGTCAGTTATTCAGATGGTTGATACATGTCCCGACCCACTGTGATCCATGATTATAATAATCTGGTATTTTTGAACTTAGTAATAAAACGGTTGTGTGCATCATCTTGATGCAGAGGCCGAGGCCATGCTCCCCATTTCGAAAAAATAGCTTGAAATATGCACCAAGAGAGGCTTTGCTAGATGGTATTATCAAATAGGTTTTTTAAGCCTCCGTTGACAGTTATTTTGGAAAACAATTTCTGCATGCCAAATTATGCTCTCGTCAATCATCCTTTTTCTCCACCAAGCACCACGTTTGGGACCAACGTTTATTTGTATACCTTTCTCACTAATTGGGTTTTCTGCCCCAAACCTCTTCAACCTTGCATGTGGTTAGTTTTCTCGCTCCTCTCTTAAACTCCTTTTTGGCTAACATCTCCCAATTAGCACAACAAGGTTCGGCTCAAACAAATCTCTATATTACAAAGATGCACGTCGATGATGGGGTTCCATTTCGACCATCGACACCGAGTTTCGTGAAATTGTATCTTCTTAGATTTGAGGTTAAAGTTAGAGATTTTTGGATGAAATTTGTCAGATTTGTCGCACCCGGTCGATGGTTTGTAATTTCCTTTGAGAGTAGCATTGCCTCGCCATTGTGTACAACTCTCATGTTGCAAGTTTTGTGATTCAGTGATCATAGACAATTCTTGCGGTGACTGCTGACTCGTGTATTAACGAGCTCGTTGGGGAACCTGATACGTTGCAAATGTATCTATAATTTTTGATGTTCCATGCTTGGTTTTTATCTACTTTCTTATGTTTTGTCCACACTTTGGAGTATTTTCATACACTTTCTGGGACTAACCTATTAAAAAGATGACACAGTGCCAGTTGCCCGTTTTCTGCTATTTTTGGTTCCAGGAAAGTCAAAAAATCAATATTCCCGGAATTGGACCGGACAAAAGTCAAAGTCGATATTTTACCGAAAGACTCAGGGAGCCAGAAGACGAGACAGAGAGGGGCCACAGGGTGGCCACACCATGTGGTGGCGCGGGCTAGCCCTGGCCGCGCCACCAGGTGGTGTGGGCCTCCTGGCCGGCCACCGACCTTGCCTCTTCGCCTATAAGATGCCTCCCGATGCAAAACTCTAAATCGTCTAGCCTCCAGCCACGAAAAGTTCCACAGCGGCGCCGCATTCGAAGGGGAGATTCGGGGGATAGAAAGTCTATGTTCCGGCACCCTGCCGAGACGGGGAAGTGCCCCTGGAGCCATCTCCATCGATCTCCACCACCATCTCCATCGTCGTTGTTGATTCCCATGATGAGGAGGGAGTAGTTCTCTCTCGAGGCTAAGGGTTCTACCGGTAGCTATGTGTTCATCTCTCTCTCTATGCCTGATCTTATTGAGACCATGAGCTTGTAATCTATAGATCTACCTTGCTACTCAAGTGCTTTAATAGATTTCTGCTCTCCCCATGTGTGTGAAAGTGACAGTGTGCACACCATGGTGGCACTTAGGCTAGAGATTACACATACTTGTTATGAGTTATATTTGGAGTTGGATGTCTTTATAAAATTGTGGTATTTGTTTGAACCATCTAGTGCTCAACGTGACAGTGTGGGGTTATCTAGATGGGGAAAGCGAACTTTGAGGTGTGATGTTATAGCCCTACCATGGATTAGAGTGTCCAACCGGAGAGTAGTTCAGAGTAGTATCATAAAGAGAATATATTTATATGAGAGTGTTCACTAGTGAAAGTATGATCCCTGGGCCTTGTTTTTAAGCATTGAAACACCGTTTGCAACTAGATATGTTACATGTTTGCTTGCTGCCATCTTTATTTCAGTTTGTCTTTAGTCTCTTCCACGCCATCAAGCTATTTTCTAGCACCGTTGTCTTTTATTCATACCACTTGTATTTCACTATCTCTTCGCCGAACTAGTTTACCTATACATCTGACAAGTGTATTGGGTGTGTTGGGGACACAAGAGACTTCTTGTATCTTGATTGCAGGGTTGCTTGAGAGGGATACATTTGACCACTTCCTCCCTGAGATCGATAAACCTTGGGTGATCCACTTAAGGGAAAACTTGCTGCTGTTCTACAAACCTCTGCACTTGGAGGCCCAACAACTGTCTACAAGAATAGAAGTGCGTAGACATCAGAACCCCAAGAGGAAGGTATGATGAGCACAACATTAAGTTTTCCCTTAGTTATGAAACCAAGGTTATCAATCTAGTAGGAGCAAGGAAACACCCCAAAGGTGTAGCTAGTTGAACTTTGGCAGGGCGCACTACCGGTGACAGCAGCAACGTGAAGACCTGCACAACACAACCATAGAACTCTGTCCCCAACTTGCGATGAGGTTGTCTATCTCACCGGTTTTGCTGAAAACAAAGGATTAAACGTATCGAGTGGAAAAAGTAATAGTTTGCAGAAAGTAAACACAAAGCAGTAAACAGCTGATTGTAGATTGATAGTAAAAGAAAGGACCGGGGTCCATAGTTCACTAGAGGTGGCTCTCCTTAAGATAGATAACACGCTGGGTGAACAAATTACAGCGGGGCAATTGACAAATATCGAGAAAGCATACAAGCATACACTACTCATCTTGACTCCTTTGAGATTCGATTGGGCATTACAACATTATACATAGACCGCTATTACGTTGCTAACGTATCCATAATTTTTGATGTTCCATGTTTGGTTTTGTCTACTTTCTTATGTTTTGTCCACACTTTGAGTACTTTTCATATTATTTCTTGGACTAACCTGTTAACAAGAGCCACAGTGTTAGTTGCATGTTTTCTGCTGTTTTTGGTTCCAAAAAGTCAGAAAATGAATATTCTCGGAATTGGACCGGACAAAAGCCAAAGTCGTTATTTTCCTGGAAGATTCACAGAGCCATAAGGAGAGACGAAGGGGGTCACAGGGTGGCCAAACCACCCCTAGGCGCGGGTACCCCCAGGCCACGCCAGGGCATGGTGTGGGCCCCCTGGCTGGCCACCGACCTTGCCCCTTCGCCTATATATTCCTCCCGATGCAAAAAACCATAAATCGTCAAGCCTCCAGCCACGAAAAGTTCCGCAGCGCTGCCGCCACCAAAGGGGAGATTCGGGGGACAGAAAGTCTCTGTTCTGGCACCCTGCCGGGACGGGAAAGTACCCCCGGAGCCATCTCCACCACCATCTCCATCACCATTGCTGATTCCCATGATGAGGAGGTAGTAGTTCTCTCTCGAGGCTAAGGGTTCTACCGGTAGCTATGTGTTCATCTCTCTCTCTCTATGCATGATCTTATTGAGATCATGAGCTTGTAATCTATAGATCTACCTTGCTACTCAAGTGCTTTAATAGATCTCTGCTCTCCCCATGTGTGTGAAGTTGATAGTGTGCACACCATGGTGGCACTTAGGCTAGAGATTTCAAATACTTGTTATGAGTTATATTTGGAGTTGGATGTCTCCATGAAATTGTGGTGTTTGTTGGAACCATCTAGTGCTCAAGGTGACGGTGTGGGGTTATCTAGATGCGGAAATCGAACTTTGAGAAGTGTTGTTATAGCCCTACCATCGATTAGAGTGTTCAACCGGAGAGTAGTTTAGAGTAGTATCATGAAGATAATATATTTATATGAGAGTGTTCACTAGTTAAAGTATGATCCCTAGGCCTTGTTTCTAAGCATTGAAACACCGTTTTCTATTAGATCTATTATATGTTTGCTTGCTTCTATCTTTATTTCAGTTTTACTTTAGTCTTTTCCACGCCATCGAGCTATCTTCTATCACCGTTACCACTTATAATTATCTATACCACTTGTATTTCACTATCTCTTCGCCGAACTAGTGCACCTATACACCTGACAAGTGTATTGGGTGTGTTGGGGACACAAGAGACTTCTTGTATCTTGATTGCAGGGTTGCTTGAGAGGGGATACCTTTGACCACTTCCTCCCTGAGTTCGATAAACCTTGGGTGATCTACTTAAGGGAAAACTTGTTGCTGTTCTACAAACCTCTACACTTGGAGGCCCAACAACTGTCTACAAGAATAGAAGTGCGTAGACATCAACCGCCATCCAACTGCATCTATGACTAATAATCCACCTTCAGGTTATCATCTGAACCCCCTCCAGTATTGAGTTGCAAGCAACGGATAATTGCATTACGAATTGCGTGTAAAGTAAACAATATGATTGTTCTATGAACAAAGGATTGTTGTTTTCTCCCTAGTAGCAACAACACATCTAGTATCTTAGAGATTTCTGTCACTTCCCCAGATAACTAGAGGCATGAACCCACTATCGAGCATAAATACTAACTCTTGGAGTTGCTAGCATCTACTTGGCCAAGATAGCTACTAATAACGAAAAGCATGCAAGATCACAAATAACAAAGACATGATAGAATCAATAATCAATCTGAAATAGCATCTCAATATCCATCAGATCCCCACAAACACAACATGCAGAATTACAAATAGATGATCTTGATCATGAACGGAGCTCACAAGATCTAAACATGATAGCACAAAGGAGGAGAACCAGCCATCTAGCTATTACATGGACTCGTAGTCCAGAGATGAACTACTCACGCATCACACCGGAGGCTTGCATGGTGATGAAGAAGGCCTCCAGGGTGAATTCCCCTCTCCAACAGGGTGCCAGGAAGAGCTTCAGATCCCTCTCGATCTAGGGATGGAGATGATGGCGGCTACAGACTCTTTCGTGGATTTTTGATCGGTTACTTAGGGTTTTTGTCCCGAGGGTAATATATAGGCGGAAGGAGAGGCCGAGGGGGTGCCTGGGGCGGCCAGACCAACCCCTGGCGTGGCCAGGTGGTGTGGCCGGGACCCAGCCCCTCCCCATCTCGTATTCTGGCTCCAGTTGTCCCTCGGTGAAAAACTGACTTTGGCTTTTGTCCCGTCCAATTTCAAGAATATTCATTGTCTGACTTTCCTGGAACCAAAAACAGCAGAAAACAGGCAACTGGCACTATGGCTCTTGTTAATAGGTTAGTCCAAGAAATCATATGAAAATTACTCCAAAGTGTGGACAAAACATAAGAAAGTAGATAAAACCAAGCATGGAACATCAAAAATTATGGATACGTTTGCAACGTATCAGTGACTTAGCATACCACTGCATGCTGTAGTATACTATAGTCGTTGATATAACACCAATGAAACATCGTTCACTAGTATTAGATCCCTTAGTGTGGTAAAACAGAAACACAGCAGGTCCAAGACATGACTATAGATTACAACTCGGCTCTTTACAAAAGATCCAGAGAACACTCTAGGTTAAAGAGGAAGAAATCAACTTCTTACAAGGAACAACTAGAAATAACTGCTCAGAATTATATGGCTAATAAGACTAGCATCTAGACTATCTGGCTTGCAATGGCTACTAATGCCATACTCTATTTATGGCTAGAGTATCTACTCCTATATAATCAGGAACTTTGTCTTCACTTCAATTGATTTTATGTTGACTTCATTGACTTTATTGAAGAACTTGAGCTATCGATGATGGTTTCTTAAGCAGAAATTGATGTTGACATCGTCTTCAACGGCTTAAAATCTAGCAAGGGTTAAGAAGGTATGGTTGAGTACGAGCGTACTCAGCAAGTTCACTAAAAAGGAGTGTTTGATGCACTATCTCTACAGCCACAGACCAAAGGTCATAGGCAATGCAGGTATTCGTAAACATTTATTCAAAGGTTGCTTTTATTCTGAAAAGCTATGTCTGACAGTCTTCACAGGTTGACCAGAACTTTCATAGAGTTCCTTTCCTGCCGTGTTCGTAGCTACTTCCTGGAACAGGGAATAACAAGTTACAGTTCTTACACTCTGTAGAGGTGCGTTGCTTTACCCATGAGAGACCAAATCCTTGTTGCACAACCGGGCAGCTTATTCCCATCCACAATTCCATGATGTGGGGCCAGTAGATGATCCAAGCCAATCACTGCCCCTTCGCAACCCCGCATGTCTCCTTGGTGTACGCCATGCCCACACATTGAATTACGGCAATGGTTGGTACAGACCGTTCAGATACCAGAACTATCGTGGGACGTTGAGGGTTCCCACCCATATACTACATATCCTCTACGAATTACCAATTAATGCACGCTACGAGGATAACAGCCACGACCTACGCATCCAGCTACATGCGAGAGGAAGAAGATACAACTAACTTATCCGTCCCATTCAAAATCTCATGGTTAACGCGTAATATACGGCGGTAGAATCATTGGCGACATTGGTTGATTAATTCCTAGATATTATGTTTCTTTACCGCTGGAACTGTATCGATAGATTATTAAGATCTGGTAAATAATCCATAATCATATTATTATGAAAATAGTGTTTTCTGGCCTTTTTGAAATGCAGGTGATGACAACATTTGAGTTACAAGCATTTGATAGAAAATAATCAAAGTACATGAGCAAGTTGTGAACTTTCCTTTTATGATTGCAAGATTATGCACTCACAGTCTTCAGGATACTAGAAGATCCAAAATCTGGAAATAGCATCATTGGTCTGGTAAGGATGAATGTTTAAAGAAGCAGGATGCAATTATGCATAAGTAATGTAATGCAATTTGATAAACGTGAATCCCTGGAATAATCGTATCTGATCTAGGGTTTGCCAGGTTGTGGTGATATCTTTAGAATGTTTGCAGTTTTATACTAGCTTCACACTTGTGCTTCTTATTAAGGCTTGTGAGTGTGTGAAACAATATGTAAATACAATAAGTATCCTACAATATTAAAGCACCCAATGGGGCATGGGATCTAAAAGATTCCTTAAGTAAGATTATTAATCAATTAGAGCCTTTATACAAATGATTAAGGATTACTTTTAATGTTCATAAAAGAATAACTTTTGATGAAAAGGTTATCTTTAAAAGTGAAAGCATTTTAATCTTGAAGTTATACTTTTAGGGTTTCTTATTACTTGAAAGTATCTTAAAAGAAAATACTTAGCATCTTTGGATAGCTATACTAGCAATTGGAGACTTATATATTTTAAATATGGCATCATACTACAGGTGGTTTACTTCTTAATGATTCCTAAAGGTAGAATACAAGTAGCATTGCTTTTTTATGGAATTGGTGTTTTATTAAGGTTATACTTCATAATATGAAAATAACCTTACTTAACTACTAACGAATTATAATTTTTCCTGAATTATAAAACAAAAGATATTGAATTTATATGATTTAATCAATTTCAGGAATTATTAAACTAATTCTTAAAAGATTTATTGTATCACTGCTGACGTCAGCCTCTCTCTAAACTTTTTACATTGCAACCCATTCTACCATAGGTCACTAACCAGTGGGCCTGAGGCCACGTGCCAACACCCGGATTTTTAATCCCAGATGCCCGTTGTGCCATACCTCGCAATCCCAGGATTACCATTTTTGCGAGACATAACAGATTGGATATCATAGTACATCATCCATTACAAACCATACATAAGGTCTTACACAAATAAGGATCTCATGATCCAGTCTTAATACAACAAGCAGCGGAAATAAAAGATAAGCGCAGCGGTGGGGTCCATCTTCAGGGGCACAGGCAATGCTGACGAAGGCAGATAGTCCTAGTTATCATAGCCGTCCTGTTGGCTGATACATTGCAAATGTATCTATAATTTTTGATGCTCCATGCTTGGTTTTATCCACTTTCTTGTGTTTTGTCCACACTTTGGAGTACTTTTCATATGATTTCTTGGACTAACCTATTAACAAGAGCCACAGTGCCAGCTGCCTGTTTTCTACTGTTTTTGGTTCTAGGAAAGTCATAAAATGAATATTCTCGGAATTGTACGGGACAAAAGCCAAAGTGCCTATTTTTCCAGAAGACTCACGGAGCCAGAATACAAGACGGAGGAGGGCCAGGGGCTGGCCACACCACCCCTAGGCGCGGGCTGGGCCTGGCCGCGCCAGGGCATGGTGTGGTGGCCCTAGGCACCCCCTCGGTCTCCCTCTTTTCCTATAAGACACCTTCTGACCTAAAAACTTCGGGGGGTTCGACGTTTTTCCACAAAAAGTTCCGCTGCGCTGCTGCCACCGAAGGGGAGATTCGGGGGACAGAAAGTCTCTGTTCCGGCACCCTGCCGGGACGGGGAAGTGCCCCCGGAGCCATCTCTATCGACCTCCACCATCATCTTCATCGACCATCCATGTTTCCCCCATCTATGAGTGAGTAATCCCCCGCTGTAGGCTATGGGGATGGTAAGGATTGGATGAGATCGTTCATGTAATGGCATCATATTGTTAGGGCATGGTGCCTAGTATCTTTTATTAGTGCTTTATGACTTTGTTGCGACTTGTTGTGCTTAATGCTTGTCACTAGGGCCCGAGTTCCATGATTTCAGATCTGAACTTATTATTGATTCATTATGATAGTATTGTTCTTGGTCTTATTTGCAAGTTATATACACACGTCGTTGTCCGGAACCTATGGCCCCGAAGTGACAGAAATCGGGATAACCGGAAGGGAAAGGCTTTGATGTGAGGATCACATGTGTTCACAGAGTGTTAATGCTTTGCTCCGGTGCTCTATTAAAAGGAGCACCTTAATTTCCAGTAGTTCCCTAGAGGCCCCGCTGCAAACGGGCTGGCAGGACAAAAGATGTTGTGCAAGTTCTCATTGCGAGCACGTATGACTATATATGGAACACATGCCTAGGATTGTCTAGTACTTGGGTGCTTTATCTTATTTATCTGCAATTGCCCTATGTTTTGATTGCTATGTGAATTGTCTTGTCCATGCAACGCCCGTCCATCCATCCCTATGCCTACCGCACTCGAATCCCACTGTTTACTGCTTTTGTTACTACTGTCGTTGCTTTACTACTGCTGTTACTTTAATTTTCCTACTACAAAACTGTTGCTACTGATAAACTGTTGTGAGCAAGATTGTTTCTAGGTGCAGCTGAATTGACAACTCAGCTGTTAAGGCTGATAAATATTCTTTGGCTCCCCTTATGTCGAATCAATAAATTGGGTTTCACTTCCCTCGAAAATACTGCGATACACCCCATATACTTGTGGGTCATCACTGGCCATCATCTTGATAGTCTCCTTCATAGTTTGGCCATGATAATAGCCAGGGACAAAAGCCATGAGTACTCTTTAAGTACTCGCAAACTACCACTAACAAGTAAGATAGTTCTAAAGTTAAAGTGCTAACTCTATGTTTAACTCTAAAGTTAAGTTTGAAACCTAAGCTGAGTTCAGAAGCAAAGAAAGATAAAGTAAAGTTCTAGAATCACTTAAGTTGGGAAGTTAATGTCATAAACACAACCCTGTTGTGGTCAAGTCAAAATTTATCCTTCATTTCAAGTTATTTAGAAAACATCTGACAACGAAATAGTATGGCCATTCCAGCTGTCCATAACCACGGACGCGAATATTCGAATAGTTTGACACTCTGCAGAGGTGGTACACTTTCACCACAAGATTCGATACATCTGTCAGGGATAACCCTGAATCATCATACTTAGTATGCAGATAATCAAACATAACCTTCCCTTTACATACCCTAGTATAAGCACTTCTCCTATGAGAATGGCCTCCCAACCATGACCATCAGTCATCTTGGGCACTACATAGGTGGACAACATTGAGAGTTAGCCTCAGCTCAAACCTCTCCCGCGAGGGAACTAATACTAATGCATATAAATTTCCAGCTAAGCCTTACCCAATTCAGGTAGTGTGGTTGTATGGTAAATTTGGAATGGTATCGCATCCGAATCCAACCATCAGTTTTGATAAAGGGTTAAGGCTCATGCCTCAACATTTTCACCATCATAAACCATTTTTGTTTCTCAACACATGTCAAAACATCTCAATAGAATGACTCATCATTCCAAGGTTTTCATAATTCATTTTCATCAAGTGTTCCCATCTAAAGTGACTCAAGTTTTTAATCTACTCTAACTACTAAGTTAAGGGTGTTCACTAAGGTTGAAAAGATGGGTTCAATCTCATGCCATAGAATGACATCTAAAAGGGGTTCTAACTAGGTCAAGTTTTATACTCTTTATGCTACCTTCAAAACAAGTGAAGAACTTTGTGTAAACTAAGGGAGGTAAAACTTGTAAATAAGACTTGGGGTAACTAATAGTCAAAGGAGTGTGATCCAAGCATGCCTAAAGCATCTTTGCTAAATCATCTAGTTTGATCTTAGCTTGCTAAGCATGAAACTTGCAAGGGTTAGCTTGCATTGTTAATGGTGGCTTGCCTTGTGAAGTGAAGTGGTTGAAGTTTTCTTCTTCTTGGTAGAACTCCTCCTCCTCGAAAGCTTGGTCGGTACTATCGTCTATAAATACATACGGAGTACACAATCACCAAACAATACTTAACTAGTATAATTAGTATTCTAAAACACACATTTGATGATATATTATCATCACAAGCATCACAAGTTTAATTCACTAGTTTCAATCTTTTTAATTTAGAAAAGTAATTTCTACTCATTAAAAAAAATTACTAAGATTTAATATTCACCACTTAAAATAAGGGATCATGTTGACACATGTCATCACCACATATTATAACATGTGGGAATGAGATTTAAAGGTTGGATCATAATTACTTTGGTTTAAGTTCATTATTTAATGATTTAAAGTGACTAGAAATGCCTATATAGCATTATTTTGGTACTAGTCCAAAGTCACTACATGTAAACCTTAATATTATTACCTATTTGGATAGATATGATGAAATGTGATTTTTGAGAGTTGGAATCAACTCAAAATCTATCTTGGTTGATTTTATAAAAATGTTGCAAATTGCAAATGCTTCTGTTTGTTATTTTTATTAGGAGAGATCTATAACTCTAATTGAATTAAATCCAATGGGCTTGGATAGATCATTTCAATACCTTTCAGGAAAAATTGGTTTCATGCAATTTGGATTTATCAAACTCCCAGAATTGATTTTTAAACTAGTGGACAGAAATACGATTAACTCTAAAAAGAAAAATCCAATTTTGAATGACTGGGCTAGCGCGGGAACGAACATGGGCCGGCCCAGTGTCTCTCCGCGGCGCGGGGCTCAGCTGACAGGGGGTCCCGCTGGTCAGTGGCTCTTAACACGCGAAACGGTACGCGCGCTGTGGACCGTTGGATTAGAAGTGGGATCTACAGCTGAGGTTCGTCGTCGACGACGAACAGGTCGCCGGCGAGCTCGAACCCTAGCGGCTCGGTGGGGGTCTACCGGGGACGTACCAGGGCTCCATCAAGGTCAGTGAGGTGGGCAAATGGGCTGACAGACGATGGCGAGGCGAGGCGCGGTTGCGGCGGAGCTTGGGGTGCCCTAAATCGCAGGCGCCCTTCTCCTCCTGCTGCGGCAGCTTCGGCTCCAATTCCGGCGAGACAGAGCTCGAGTGGCGTCGGTGAGAGGTGGGTGAGGTTCAGTGAGAGGTGGGGATTGAGTGAGTGTGGAGAAATGAGGCTGGGGTGGCCGCTTTATATAGGCTCGACGGTGAGACCGAGCGGTGTGGGCAGGCGACACCAGCGAGGGCGACACAGGGGGCTAGCAACGTGGCTCGAGGTAGGGGACGGTGGCTTGTCTCCTGGCGGTGCTCTGAGGCTTAAAGGCGCGGCAAGGCGAGCTCTGTGCTAGTCGGGAGAGTCACGCGCTCTGGGCGGCAGAGGCTACGGGTTCGACGGCGAGCGGTGGCTGTGGCGCGTTGGGCGGCCAACAGGGGTGTCTTGGGTGTTCCCTAGGTCATGGCGAAGCGGTGGGCATGGGTTGCGGTCGAGGGGCGGTCTGTGCACGCGGGGACGGGGCGCGCTCTACGAGCGGCGTCGGCATGGTCGACAGGCTCCGGGCGCGGCGGTTCCTGGACGTTCTGGTCTCTGTCTCTGGGCTGGGGCTGGTTGGACGGTGGCGGTGGACCACTAGCTAGCGTGTAGACATGGCGAGAGAGGGGGAAGCGGTATGCTGCTGCGAGGGCCAAGTTGGCCGGCAAGGTGCTCTCGGCATGGCCTTGCAGTGCAGCTAGGAGGTAGGGGAGGTGTTGGTGTTGGTCTGGTTAGGCTTGAGGGAGAAAAGGGTGATCAAATCACTTCAATTTGCTAGACAAGATCAACCCTAAAACAGTAATAGTTAGGCCACTTTGATCTTGCCCACAAGGTGTTTGATAAAATGGCCGAAAGAGAAAAACTTTTGAATTTTGAGTTCAAATTTTTTGAGTGATCTAAACTAATTCTAAGTAGTCTCTGGTTGTAAGGGTTTTGAAAGTTGAGCTTGTTTGAGTGGTTTTTGAAATAATGGGATCTTCCCATATGAATTAGATTCAATTTTAAACTGTCATTTAAAATTAACATTTGAAAGTTTTTAGCAGATCACAAAGTGGGCCTTGGTACCTCAATATGTGTACTATCAAGGGGTGTAAAGATCTAGAATTATATCTGTTGAGAAATGAGTGCTAGGAACACTCAAAGTAGTGTAGTGGCTTAAAATGGCCAAAATGACCATTCCTCCTTTTTAATTGTTTTTGATTTGATTTTCTTTGGGAAAAGTTTGGGAATGATGTAGATGATGTTTAAATCACCTTAGAAACATTTTACAACCAAAGAATCATAGAACCATGGCAATTCAAATCAATTCCTAATTTAAATGCTCATACACATGAATGCTTTCATTTTTAATTTGAAAAAGTTTTTGTTAACCCTAAATTTGATGGTTTGGATCTTGGTAAGCTTGGATTAAAGTTTTGGGATGTTACAAACCTTCCCCTCTTAAACAAAATCTCGTCCCGAGATTTACAAAGAAAACTAGGAACTAAAGAGATCTGGGAACTCTGTCCTAATGTAATCTTCGCGCTCCCAAGTGGCTTCCTCTTCGGTATGGTTGCTCCACTGAATCTTGAGAAACTTGATGCTCCTGGTCCTAGTGGTTCTGTAGGCTTCTTCTAAGATACGGATGGGCACTTCCCGATAGGTCAGGTCATTGTTGATTTCTACAGCTTTGTAATCGATGTTCTTGAAAACTTCAGTCTTCTCGGCCACTTCCAGACATTTGCGAAGTAACGAGATATGGAACACATTGTGGATGGCTGACATCTCTTTAGGCAGTTCCAGTTGATACGATACTTCTCCTCGACGGTTCAGAATTTTGAAGGGCCCGATATATCTGGGGGCTAACTTTCCTTTCAGACTAAAGCGTTAAGTTCCCTTCAATGGTGAAACCTTGAGATATACAAAATCTCCGACATTGAAAGTCAGGTCTCTCCTTCTCTTGTCAGCATAACTCTTCTGTCTGGATTGGGCGGTCTTGAGGTGCTCGCGGACTTTGTGAACTTTCTCTTCTGCTTCCTGGAGAATGTCGGGTCCAAAAATCCGACTCTCTCCTACTTGCGACCAATTGAAAGGGGTGCGACACTTTCTTCCGTATAGGAATCAAATGGTGCCATCTGCAAACTGGCTTGATAACTGTTGTTATATGAGAATTCTGTGAAAGGCAGGTAGTCTTCCCATTTTGATCTGTATTCCAACACACAAGCTCTAAGCATATCCTCTAGGATCTGGTTGACTCTCTCAGTCTATCCATCAGTTTGCGGGTGATAAGCGGTACTAAATTTCAACTTGGTTCCTAATCCTTCCTGAACTTTCTGCCAAAATCTCGAGGTAAACTGAGTTCCTCGATACGATACTATGGTCTTGGGGGTTCCATGCAGACTAACAATTCTAGCGATCTACAGCTCTGCTAGCTACGCACTCTGGTAGGTAGTCTTGACAGGTATAAAGTGGGCTACCTTGGACAGTCTATCAACTATGACCCAGATTGAGTCATTTCCCCTACTAGAAGTAGGCAAACCGGTGATAAAGTCCATTCCGACGTAATCCCATTTCCATTCTAGAATCTGCAATGGTTGCAACAGTCCTGCAGGTCTTTGATGCTCTGCTTTGACTCTTTGATAGATGTCATATTTGGCGATGTAGCTTCCGATTTCTCTCTTCATCTTGTGCCACCAAAATTGCTCCTTCAAATCCTGATACATCTTCGTTCCTCCTGGATGGATAGAATAAAGAGTATCATGAGCTTCCTTCATGATAACCTGCTTTAGCTCCGAATCTGCTGGCACACAGATACGTCCTTCGTACCACAATACACCTTCTTCGTCTTTGGTGAATCCAGGTATCTTTCCTGTACCAAATACAACGTTTGATTCCGTCGATACTTTCATTCCCCTTCTGGGCTTCCTTGATTTGGCTAATCAAAGTGGGTTGAAGTTCAATGCTAGCTAAGAATCCTTTGCTAACTAATTCAGTCCTGAACTGCTCCAACTCTTCATACAAACTTGGTTGCTTCTCCTTGATCATGGTATTTAGTCTACACGGTAATCTGCTAAGAGCATCCGCTACCACATTGGCTTTGTCGGGGTGATAGTGAATGTCAAGGTCATAATCCTTGATTAACTCTATCCATCTCATTTGCCTCATATTCAGCTCCTTCTGAGTGAAGATATATTTTAAGCTCTTGTGATTTGAGTAAATCTCACAGCGATTGCCCATCAAATAATGACGTCATGTCTTCAATGCTAGAACCACAGCTGCTAGCTCAAGATCATGGGTCAGATAGTTCTACTCATGCTGCTTCAGTTGTCCAGACAAGTACGCGATGACTTTGCCTTCTTGCATCAATACACATCCTAGACCAATCTTGGATGCATCATAGTATACATCAAACGGCTTCTTGATGTCTGGCATGATCAATATTGGGGCTGATATCAATCTCTTCTTCAGCTCCTGAAAACTGGCTTCACATTTGTCTGTCCATTCAAACTTCTTGTCCTTCTTCAACAATTGGGTCATTGGTCGGGCTATGCTCGAGAATCCTTCTACGAACTTGCGGTAATATCCCGCTAATCCGAGAAATGCACGGACTTGGGTTTGAGTGGTTGGGGCTTCCCATTCTTCGACATCTTTGATCTTGGCGGGATCAACAGAGACTCCTCCAGCAGACACAATATGTCCTAGGACTCCTACTTCTTTCAGCCAAAACTCACACTTGCTGAACTTGGCATATAACTGATGCTCTCTCAGGGTTTCTAGGATGACTCTCAGATGTTGCTCATGCTCTTCTTCTGACTTGGAGTAGATAAGGATATCATCGATAAAACAACTACAAACTTATCTAGGAAATTCATAAAGATCTTATTCATGAGGTTCATAAAATAAGCAGGGGCATTGGTTAATCCAAAAGACATAACCGTATACTTGTATAAATCATAGCGAGTAGTAAAGGCGGCCTTCGGAATATCCGTTGCACGAATCTTAAGTTGGTGATAACTAGTCCTAAGATCAATCTTTGAGAATACCTGGGCTCCAGTCAACTGATCAAATAGATCCTCTATCTTTGGCAAGGGGTACTTGTTCTTGATGGTGACGTCATTCAACTTTCTGTAATCTGTGCACAAACGATTGCCTCCATCTTTCTTGTCAACGAATAACACTGGTGATCTCCATGGCGATGCGCTTGGTTGAATCAAGCCTTTGGCCAACATAGCATCCAACTGTTTCTTCATTTCCACTAACTCTGAGGGGTTCATGCTATAGGGTCTTTAGGCTATGGGTCTCGTTCCGGGGATTAGTTCGATAATGAACTCAATATCCCTATCCGGGGGCATACCTGGCAATTCATCTAGGAATACGTCGGGGTATTCACAGACTACTCTGACTTGGTCTATGGTGGGCAGGGTTACACTCTTGTTGCACTTGAATTGACGGGGTAAGGTTTCAGAGATATGTTCTACTGTTACTCCAAAACTACTGGTCATGGTGATGGCTTTCTTAGCACAGTCTATCAGTCCTTTATGCCTTGACATCCAGTCCATACCTAGTACTACTTCCAAACCTTTGGTTCCAAGTACAATTAGGTTGGCATAAAAATCTATCCCATGTATTCTGATAGGCACAGCCTTGCAAATTTTTCTAGCTTTGGTTGTTGAACCGGGGATTTGAACTATCATGACATGCTTCAGGTTGGTTGGGTGAATCTTACTAGTGTATGCAAATTCTTCGGTGACAAATGAATGCGATGCTCCAGAATCAAACAATACTCTTGCTAAAACTGAGTTGACAAAAAACATACCCCGCACTACATCTGGCGCTTCCTGGGCTTCTTCTGCGTTCATGTGGAAAAGACAGCCGTTACGGTTGTGAGGGTTCCTTGCAGCAAATCTTCTCCCTGGTTGAACACGACGCTGCTGCTGAGCTGGGGCATTCACATTGGCATTGGCTGCAGTCTTCTTTGGACACTCATTGGAGTAGTTACCCTTCACTCCACACTCGAAGCAAGTGATCAGGGACTTGTCCTTGACTACGACAGGCACAACATTGCTGCCAGTTCTGGGTGCAGTGTTGTTGTTGTTGTTGGTCTTGGGAGGTGCACGGTTGAAATTGTTGGCATTGCCGGAGTTGTGATTGTTTCCTCCGGACTTCACGTTGCCTCCACTACGGTTAGGGTAGCTTGGACGAGAGGTTGGGGCTCGGTTGTTCCTTGGTGCATATCCTGGTGAAGGGTTGGGACGGTACTTCTGGTGACTATTGGATCCAGACTGATGCATCATACGATGCTTGCGGTTGTCATTTGCCTGGTTAATCTTCCCTTCCATCTGAATGGCAGAGTCGACTAGCTCTTCAAGATCCTGGAAACGGATGTTGACGAGGACTGTCTGCATCTCATCATGTAGTCCGTTCAGGAATCTCTCCTTCTTCTTGGCCTCCGTGTTGATCTCATCAGGTGCATATCTGGCAAGTGACATGAATTTGTCACGGTACTCCACCACAGTCATTCTCCCTTGCTTCAATTCGCGGAATTCATCTCTCATTCTGGTGACTAGGCCTTGCGGCACGTGGGTGTGGCTGAACTTGACTTTGAATGCTTCCCATGTCATAACTCTCCCATGGTTCATCATGCGGATACTATTCCACCAAGCTCTGGTATCTCCTGCTAGGTAGTGGGTGGCAAAGAGAACTTTCTCATTTTCATCAACTCCTGCAACTTCGAGGTTGTTTTCCATGGTTTGTAACCAGTCATCAGCATCTAATGGGTTTTCAGAAGTGCTAAACATTGGGGGATTGGTATTCTGGAAGTTCTTCAGCTTGGATCCTTGATGATCCTAATTTCTATGCCCTTCGTTGTTGAGAGCCATCTGGGCGATCTGCTGCAATGTTGCTAAGATGGCTTGGCGCTCCACCCTGCTTGCTTCACGGTCTGCGATGAGATTCTGCAAGATCTGCAGCATTGGGTCTTGCGACGAGCTGCTCCCTCCTTGGTTTCCACGAGTCATCTAAAGATTGAGATGGATATAGGGGTAAGAGGGAAATTCTAAGGTTCATGGTTTTGGTTTCAAAATCTAAAACTTTGAGTTAGACTCCGGTTTTTCAACTAACTTCATTCCATTCATGCAAGCACACACGATACAAACACACACCACAACAATCAAAGGAAAACAGATGGTTTGAAGAACCATTCTGTAAGCTACGATACAGTGGGACCGATACATCTCATGCTACGACAGTGCTCTAGTGCATCTACTCATCGTCGATGAAGTCGGAGTCCTCATCATCAGTGTAGAAGTCCACGGCATCTTCCTCCAGAAAGTCATCATCATTGTTGAGGTAAGAATCCATGTCTCCCTGGATGTCTTCACCCTCATCTTCTTCTTCCTTTGCTGCAAGCTGAGCTTCCTGCTCCTTGATTGTCTTCTCGAGGTCGGCCACCTTCTTGCGACGACGCGCAATAGTGCGATCCTTCTTTGCGCGCTGGTGGCAAAGAGACTGGCGATCTTGGACGAGCAGTGCGCAAGTCTGGGCCTTCTGGTCGGCAATGGCACGGTTCTGGTTGGCTAACTCTCTGGCATTGTCCAGTTCCTAATGTCTGTCATGAAGCAAGAAGTCAAGATTCTCCACTTGACGCCTCAACTCTAGGTGACTTGGCATCTCCATCGGCATTCCCATGAAGTCACGTCTTGCATAGTGAGCAAAACAGGTTCCTTGGATCTTGTTGACGATGAGGGCACAGAGACGTGCGAGGGCTTCATGCATTGCCCTAGCTAATCCATCTATCCAGTTGTTCTCTCTCACGAAGAACTGAATTCTTCCAGAAGTCGGTGCTTCGATGCTTCCTCTAAGATCCGCCGTGACTAGCCACTGTAAGTCTCCTCCTAGGGGTCCTGAAAGTTGAGCTCCAAGAAACTCCGGATGGGGGCGTCCCAGTAATTCCGATAGTTAATCCAGATCCCTCTCGAAGATCAGCTGACCTCCGTTTCCCAACTGGTAAAACTTGCTGAACTGAGTCTCCATCTATAAGAGTTAAGGATGAGGAAGTTAGTGAAGTGATCAAGGGTGTCAAATTTTAAGTAGTAGTGTAAGAATTTTAAGGAACATGAATTTTTGAGAAAGAGTGAACCCACAAGGATAAGAGAAGAGATAGTTTTTCGTAAATACTTCCTTTGGTTTTGAAACTAAGTTTTTGGTTCAGACGTCCATTCTAACTAGGGTCTCCTATGGTCAGGATGGTTCTGATACCAACTTGCCAACACCCGGATTTTTAATCCCAGATGCCCATTATGCCATACCTCGCAATCCCAGGATTACCATTTTTGCGAGACATAACGGATTGGATATCACAGTACATCATCCATTACAAACCATACATAAGGTCTTACACAAATAAGGATCTCATGATCCAGTCTTAATACAACAAGCAGCGGAAATAAAAGATAAGCGTAGCGGTGGGGTCCATCTTCAGGGACACAGGCAATGCTGACGAAGGCAGATAGTCCTAGTTATCATAGCCGTCCTGCTGGCCATCATCTTGATAGTCTCCTTCATAGTCTGGCCATGATAATAGCCAGGGAAAAAAGCCATGAGTACTCTTTAAGTACTCGCAAACTACCACTAACAAGTAAGATAGTTCTAAAGTTAAAGTGCTAATTCCATGTTTAACTCTAAAGTTAAGTTTGAAACCTAAGCTGAGTTCAGAAGCAAA
Source organism: Avena eriantha (assembly GCA_910589775.1). Taxonomy (NCBI): domain Eukaryota; kingdom Viridiplantae; phylum Streptophyta; class Magnoliopsida; order Poales; family Poaceae; genus Avena; species Avena eriantha. The sequence continues at coordinate 377,783,565 of OU342741.1, forward strand.
GAAAGATAAAGTAACGTTCTAGAATCACTTAAGTTGGGAAGCTAATGTCATAAACACAACCCTGTTGTGGTCAAGTCAAAATGTATCCTTCATTTCAAGTTATTTAGAAAACATCTGGCAACGAAACAGTATGGCCATTCCAACTATCCATAACCGCGGACGCGGCTATTCGAATAGTTTGACACTCTGCAGAGGTGGTATACTTTCACCACAAGATTCGATACATCTGTCAGGGATAACCCTGAATCATCATACTTAGTATGCAGATAATCAAACATAACCTTCCCTTTACACACCCTAGTATAAGCACCTCTCCTATGAGCATGGCCTCCCAACCATGACCATCAGTCATCTTGGGCACTACATAGGTGGACAACATTGAGAGGTAGCCTCAGCTCAAACCTCTCCCGCGAGGGAACTAATACTAATGCATAAAAATTTCCAGCTAAGCCTTACCCAATTCAGGTAGTGTGGTTGTACGGTAAATTTGGAATGGTATCGCATCCGAATCCAACCATCAGTTTTGATAAAGGGTTAAGGCTCATGCCTCAACATTTTCACCATCATAAACCATTTGTGTTTCTCAACACATGTCAAAACATCTCAATAGAATGACTCATCATTCCAAGGTTTTCATAATTCATTTTCATCAAGTGTTCCCATCTAAAGTGACTCAAGTTTTTAATCTACTCTAACTACTAAGTTAAGAGTGTTCACTAAGGTTGAAAAGGTGGGTTAAATCTCATGCCATAGAATGACATCTAAAAGGGGTTCTAACTAGGTCAAGTTTTATACTCTTTATGCTACCTTCAAAACAAGTGAAGAACTTTGTGTAAACTAAGGGAGGTAAAACTTGTAAATAAGACTTGGGGTAACTAATAGTCAAAGGAGTGTGATCCAAGCATGCCTAAAGCATCTTTGCTAAATCATCTAGTTTGATCTTAGCTTTCTAAGCATGCAAATTGCAAGGGTTAGATTGCATTGTTAATGGTGGCTTGCCTTGTGAAGTGCAGTGGTTGAAGTTTTCTTCTTCTTGGTAGAACTCCTCCTCCTCGAAAGCTTGGTCGGTACTATCGTCTATAAATACATACAGAGTACACAATCACCAAACAATACTTAACTAGTCTAATTAGTATTCTAAAACACACATTTGATGATATATTATCATCACAAGCATCACAAGTTTAATTCACTAGTTTCATTCTTTTTAATTTAGAAAAGTAATTTCTGCTCATTAAAAAAATTCTAAGATTTAATATTCACCACTTAAAATATGGGTCATGTTGACACATGTCATCACCACATATTCTAACATGTGGGAATGAGATTTAAAGGTTGGATCATAATTACTTTGGTTTAAGTTCATTATTTAATGATTTAAAGTGACTAGAAATGCCTATATAGCATTATTTTGGTACTAGTCCAAAGTCACTGCATGTAAACCTTAATATTATTACCTATTTAGATAGATATGATGAAATGTGATTTTTTATAGTTGGAATCAACTCAAAATCTATCTTGGTTGATTTTATAAAAATGTTGCAAGTTGCACATGCTTTTGTTTGTTATTTTTATTAGGAGAGATCTATAACTCTAATTGAATTAAATCCAATGGGCTTGGATAGATCATTTCAATACCTTTCAGGAAAAATTGGTTTCATGCAATTTGGATTTATCAAACTCCCAGAATTGATTTTTAAACTAGTGGACAGAAATAAGATTAACTCTAAAAAGAAAAATCCAATTTTGAATGGCTGGGCTAGCGCGGGAACGGACATGGGCTGGCCCAGTGGCTCTCCGCGGCGCGGGGCTCACCTGACAGGGGGTCCCGCTGGTCAGTGGCTCTTAACACGCGAAACGGTACGCGCGTTGTGGACCGTTGGATTAGAAGTGGGATCTACGGCTGAGGTTTGTCGTCAACCACGAACAGGTCGCCGGCGAGCTCGAACCCTAGCGGCTCGGTGGGGGTCTACCGGGGACGTACCAGGGCTCCAGCAAGGTCAGTGAGGTGGGCAAACAGGCTGGTAGACGACGGCGAGGCGAGGAGCGGTTGCGGCGGAGCTTGGGGTGCCCTAAATCGCAGGCGCCCTTCTCCTCCTGCTGCAGCGGCTTCGGCTCCAATTCCGGTGAGACAGAGCTCGAGCAGCGTCGGCGAGAGGTGGGTGAGGTTCACTGAGAGGTGGGGAGTGAGTGAGTGTGGAGAAATGAGGCTGGGGTGGCCGCTTTATATAGGCTCGACGGTGAGACAGAGCGGTGTGGGCAGGCAACTCCGGCGAGGGCGGCACAGGGGCTAGCGGCGTGGCTCGAGGTAGGGGACGGTGGCCTGTCTCCTGGCGGTGCTCTGAGGCTTAAAGGCGCAGCAAGGCGAGCTCTGTGCTGGTCGGGAGCGTCACGCGCTCTGGGCGGCAGAGGCTGCAGGTTCGACGGCGAGAGGTGGCTATGGCGCGTTGGGCGGCCAACGGGGGTGTCTGGGGTGTTCCCTAGGTCATGGCGAAGCGGTGGGCACGGGTTGTGGTCGAGGGGTGGTCTGTGCACGCGGGGATAGGGCGCGCTCTGCGGGTGGCGTCGGCATGGTCGACAGGCTCCGGGCGCGGCGGTTCCTGGCCGTTCTGGTCTCTGTCTCTGGGCTGGGGCTGGGTGGACGGTGGCGGTGGACCACTGGCTAGCATGTAGACATGGCGAGAGAGGGGGAAGCGGTATGCTGCTGCGAGGGCCAAGTTGGTCGGCAAGGTGCTCTCGGCATGGCCTTGCAGTGCAGCTAGGAGATAGGGGAGGTGTTGGTGTTGGTCTGGTTAGGCTTGAGGGAGAAAAGGGTGATCAAAGCACTTCAATTTGCTAGACAAGATCAACCCTAAAACAGTAATAGTTAGGCCACTTTGATCTTGCCCACAAGGTGTTTGATAAAATGGCCGAAAGAGAAAAACTTTTGAATTTTGAGTTCAAATTTTTTGAGTGATCTAAACTAATGCTAAGTAGTCTCTGGTTGCAAGGGTTTTGAAAGTTGAGCTTGTTTGAGTGGTTTTTGAAATAATGGGATCTTCCCATATGAATTAGATTCAATTTTAAACTGTCATTTAAAATTAACATTTGAAAGTTTTTAGCAGATCACAAAGTGGGCCTTGGTCAATATGTGTACTATCAAGGGGTGTAAAGATCTAGAATTATATCTGTTGAGAAATGAGTGCTAGGAACACTCAAAGTAGTGTAGTGGCTTAAAATGGCCAAACTGACCATTCCTCCTTTTTAATTGTTTTTGATTTGATTTTCTTTGGGAAAAGTTTGGGAATGATGTAGATGATGTTTAAATCACCTAAGAAACATTTTACAACCAAAGAATCATAGAACCTTGGCAATTCAAATCAATTCCTAATTTAAATGCTCATACACATGAATGCTTTCATTTTTAATTTGAAAACATTTTTGTTAACCCTAAATTTGATGATTTGGATCTTGGTAAGCTTGGATTAAAGTTTTGGGATGTTACACCACGTCACTTGCCACCTGGGCAAGGACCAAGTAAAACATGGCTGGCGGGGCCGGAATGACGTGGGTGTGGTGTCGTGCTGACGCAAGCACGGCCACCATCGCGAGTTGGTGGTCACCGGTGGTGAACTACGGCGTCCCAACACATGCGGATGGGTGCATTCGAACCACGAGAGTAGGGCAATCCTAAGGGTGGTGCTAACACCAAGTTTTGGTCACCATAGCTACTCCGGTGATGACCTACTGCGGTGACACTCGCGGTCGATCACGGCGGTGACGATACAGGAAGCAATCGAGGAAGGGGAGGACTCTATCGGGCTCAGGAGCTCACCAGAAACGCGGTGGCGCGGTCGATGAAGCGGATCGTGGCCGTAATTGGCAGGGATGATGGTGGCCGGACTTCGGGTAGGAGGTCTCAATCCAGACGCTTGGGGATTCCTCGGCTTGCGTGGATGGGGGAAATCGATCGAGAAGATGGCGGCGAGCACAACGGTGCCCTTGGTTAGCTCGGAGGCAGTCCGCGGTGGCAAGGATAGCGAACTCCAGCGAGCTAGGGTTCGGTGACCTCCTCTGTGGAGAGGATAAGAACAAGAGGGAGGGGAAATGGGGATGAGGATGCACATGAGCGTCATGGTGGCGTTCTTATCCTCCTCTCTAGCGATGGCGATCCATCACAGCGGTCAGTTTTTGCTGATGGCGGCGGACAGCATCGGCGAAGCACACGTAGCTGCCTATGTGCGTGAGGGTGACTACGACAGTGACTTTTGCAGAAAACCCCCTAACATTTTTACGAATCAACCCGCGGTCCACCTAGCTGTCTCACCTGTCAGTGAGAGAGAGAGGAAGGACACGGGCTGCTATTGGGCTTTTGCAAAGTGAACGGTTTTTATTTTCTACTGCTCGCGAGCGTCAGATAGAGGGGTGAGGAATTGGACCTCGGGCCAGATTTGATTTATTCTAGATGTTTTTATGTTTTTGATTATTTTCTTTATTCTATTGCATATTTCTTTATCTATTTAAAGTTTAAATTCAATTGTAATACCTTGTGAATATGTATTGAACATTTATATATATTTGCATCCTTAGACTTCTGTTTTTTTAGTATTTACACTAATAATGATTATATAAAGGATTGTTTTTATTAGATAATATAAATAGGAATTAGGGTTTTAGGGATTTAATCCTTATATAGAAGATATTATAAAAATGGTTTCCATTATCACCATGATGGTTATCTTGGTAAGGATTTAAAATGGTGAGAAATACATATGTAATTCTATTCATACTTAGTCTTAAGAATTGATATATATATTATACTGCTTTAAATCATGTGGTTCATAATAGGGTGATTTAAATCTCATGGTTCTACAAGTTTGGTGACTTCTTCTACTCAAATCCTATCTGATTTGTAGTGTTTAGAATTATTATAGAGCAATCTTGGTTAATTCATTATATATGAATATTAATGGGGAAATGAAAAAGGTTCATTTACAAATAGCTATCTTTAGTTTTGAGAAGGTTTAATAAACTCATATTATATTATGAATGTGGATGGAGATTCCGGATTAAGACACATTGACTTCATGTCTTGTGACCAAGGATAATACCTCACTTAGAATGAGTTATAAGATTACCACTCCATGTAATTTTGATATCTTATGAGACTAGGTTTTTAATTAGGGTTTAAGATAATAAAGTGGACAAGGCTTCCATCAATACACTCTCAATTGGTATTCTACTTATCTCTTAGACATTTCATTTGACTAAGAGATACTATCCATTGACTGCCTAAAAATAGGAATTGGTTTAACGACCCTCTTTATTCTAGGGTTTTAAACAAAGAGGTAGACATGAGTTTTGTCATGGCTTGATATGATTTTGGTTAAGGCTACTAAAGAATTCCAATTCTCACACCTCGCTAAGCTTGGGTCATCGTTAAAGAATTCCTTTCCTAAATATATTCTATATATCTCTCTTATCTTATTCACAAAGATCACATCTTCCTGAATAAGTCAATCATCTAACTCCACCATATCCATCATCGTATGATGACATGGTCATACCACTTAAACAATTCTCATTCTCCATTCTTCTACATATAACTTACATTTCTTAGCTACCCTTGATGAATCCATCAATATAGCTACTACTAACTCCGTCCATTAACTCCTTTATATCCACCTTGCATCAACATCCAATGCTTGCAAGATTACAATTATCTCTATATCACATGTGATATCCATCCCCTGGAATGGGTAGGGTACTAATCTCCATAATACAAGTTTGTTCTTATATTAGCTTGGTTCACTACTATGTCTCCAGCTACTCCATACAACTCATATTATATGCTTCATCAAACTCTAACTTGACTACCCATCATCAAGCTAGATGACTCGTCTTGCTAAGGTTTTGCCTAATTTGGTATGCTGACCACCCTTCTTCAACAACTAGTCATTTATTCTCAAGTGACTTGGGAGTAATGACCACCACCCTTTGATCATACAAATCTTAGGCTTCTAACTGTCTGATCAAGATATATCATCAACTAAGTTTAATTCTTAGGTTTAGATACTTTCTCTAGTTAACTCGTGAGTGAGTTAACTCCTCCAACACCAAAGGGTTTGATCACCACTAAGGATCACATTCCATTGATGATGGTACACTCTACCATATCTAGTTCCTCCTCCTTATTAATTTACTTAAGGTCTTTGAAAGGTTAATATAATAGGTCAATAAGTTCTAGGTCAGGAATTGATTACTCAACACTCATGATCAACTGACACTAGGACTTGGTTAAATAGGAATGTCATTTCTTAATATGACAATAAAGACATGTGATGAATGGTATTGGCTTGACTTCCTTTTCTACTTTGTTTGTGATAAGAGTTAATGTTTAGTGTTTAGGAACTACCATGATACTTATGGTATAAATAACTATGACAAGCAAGTGTATCAAGATTTCATTATTGAGTTTCTTTGCTTAAGTTATAATCTTAATTGAGTATTCAAGGGTTGTTATCAAAGGCGGGCCTAGAAATTTTTCAAAGCATGGGCAAGCCGAAGTGCGACAAAAAAATTCACATCCACGTAACCGATTATAAACATCGGATTGAGAAAATACACTTGCTGCATCAGATTGAGAAAATACACTTGCCGCATGTCGTCGAGCGCTGCCACCTACCGATGTTGGTAACTGTAAAACCGTCGGAACTGTAAAATTCCGAGGGATTTACAAGCCCACGCGAAATCGGCCGCTCTAATGGAGCCCGTAAATCAGCCTGATCCGTATTTTTTTTACAAGTCCCCTCCTCCGGACCGTTGTAGGCGCGGTGGACTACGCCCATGAAAGCGATGAGGAGCGCATCGCCATGGAGCTCATGGTGCGCGAGTCTGAGCTCCCTGTCGCCATGGAACTCAAGATCGAGCGGGCCGAGCAGTGCCGAGCCATCGCCCTCGTCGAAGCGTGCGAGGCTAGGGAGAGGGAGGTCAGCAACCCGGCCATCATCGTCAAGGTCGAGCTCGGCGACCTCATCGACGAGTGAGGTCCTCTCTGCCACAACGCCGCCGTGCCCTGCAACCCCCACTGAGGGGTTCATTTTTGGTCTAGGATGTGGGGTCGCCCCGTAGGAACTTTGATTAAACGCGTGTTCGTCGTTCAATTTACATGCATTCGTATATTTTTAAATTTGCAGTTATGATTTATAGGCACCGTTCTGTGCAAGCTGTTTTCAAACTATAAAAACCGTTTTCCGTAGACTGTAAACACGTACTACTCCCTCCGATCCTAATTAATGTTTTCATATTTATCTAGATTCGGATGCATCTAATCTAGAAAAATCCGAGAACATTAGTTAGAATCGGAGGGAGTATTACCGTTAGAGATGCTCTAATCGATTGAGCACTTCAGCTGTCTAATGGGCCACGACGGCGTTGGACACTGGCCCAAGTTTCAGGTAACCACGTTGGCTTGGGGAATTTTTCCAATAATTTCCAACAGCCCGGGTAAAGCTCCTGATCAAACTCAGCTGTCAGCTGTCAGCTGTGATGCTCGACATACACTAGGGGCACGCGGAAGAGAAGCCTGGGCAGCTGCCCGGGCAACAGGGAAGGTGGGTCCGCCCGTGGTTGTTATAATGAATACCCTGATGTGACCTTTATAAGATCCTTTATAAATGTGTGGTGGGTTTAGCTTGATTCTATTTACCATAGATCAAATTATATTTTCCAAAGATAAGGTTTTAGCAAAGGTCATATTAAAATTTATCGCAATCAACTTGATGATCTATTTCAGTTCCACCAAGTTATGAGAAGATTCAATCACTTTGACAACTTTTATTTAAAAGCGCGAAAATTATCCAGATTTTCTTTGTATGAATGCAATGCAAACACCTCATCTCAGCTTATTTCTAAGCTCTAATGCTGGGATGTTACAATTCTCCCTTTTCCTTTGAACTATATGTTATATGTTGATCCAAATTTCTATAGAGTAAAGGCCAACTTCTGACGGAGCGGAGCGAGACCCGTCGCTGGAGGCTTGGACCGATGCGGAGCGGAGTCTGAAGTTGGCCCACTCCGTGGCCAACAGGGACGCCTGTGGGGGGTCGGATGGTTGATGACCTAGGTTACCACTGCTATATATACTTCTTGTAAGCCGCCGGTTGGAAAAAGGTTGCATCTGTGAAATCCCCGGCGTTATGTAAACACTCTCTATTATAGTGAAGTTTTGCTGGCTGGCGCCCGTGGTTTTTCCCTTCTCTTTGTTGGAGAGAGTTTTCCACGTTAAATATGTGTCCCTCTTGCTGCGATTTTATTTTTGTTCTTCGTTATTTACTTGTCGCAAAGCTAACAAGTGGTCTCTGAGGTTCATGCAGATTGATGGGTTCAGGTTCAGGTTCAGTTTCAGGTTCATTGTTCAGTTCATAAGCTAATTTGGTCATTGCTTCATTCTTGTTCATACACAGAGAGAGTGAGAGATTACCACGACAAGAGTGAGCACTGGCAAGAGTGAACACTGCACCGACGATTGGGACGACCGGCTTTGGCTCGGCGCCAAGGTCGACCTCGAGTTAGTACCGTAAGCGTCTTTGCCGGTAACCACTCCAGAAACTGGAGCGCCTCCGTTGCGCCCATGGGGCACCGTGCTCCCATAGCGACACCCCAAATGGCCCCTCTCCCCACCGAGGTTCTACTTTCCCAGCCGCCTCGGCCGCGCTATCTTCCATGACTGCTAGCTGTGGTGGTGCGAGGTAAGTGTGTTTAGTCTTGGGTTAGTGTGGTTGTTGATGGTCCATCCAATTAGATGGAGCCAACCAATCAAAGTGGCAGCTTGGCAGCTGCGTTGCCAACGATGCAACCTAGGGTATCAAACAAAGTCCACAATATGGCTCTGCCATTTTTACGTGGCCATGCTCCTCAGGGCTTTGCCCCCCCCCCCCCCCCCCCCCCCCCCCGAGCTCCAAAATCGGTCCATGCTACCATCAAAACACAAACTGGGATTCGCAGATAGACTTTCCAATCGGCAACTGTGACACAACCAAACGAACAGAGCTGGTATTGGAGCCCATTTGGTACTGCCACTCAATTCACCCAATACTGACTTCCAAATGGGATCTTAGGCCTAACCTCAGGGAATTTTCCCTACTCCGTTCTTGTGTTTTCAGTTTCTATATGATTAAACATGTCATAACATACTACTACTGTTTTTCCTATTCCTGTGTATTGTGAATCCTGCAAATCAAAAAGACCCTTACCTTCTTGAGGAGGACACCGTCAGAACCCACACCTTTTTTTTTGAAGTTAGAACCCACACCTTTCAACAATACTGACATTCATATTTCTCAGCCCTGTACAAGGAAACTCTGCAAACTATTCCAATCCCGCAGCATTATCTCAAAGAGTGCTTCAAGCATAGTAACACCGCACATTTTAACAACCAGCAAATTCGATTGCAATGATACTGATTATCTGAACATGTTGCGGGTAAGTCCTCTTCCTCACCAGAAAAGAAAAAAAACAAAGCTTATCATCTTGCTAACTATACTAAGGCTATTCCCGAAACACAAGGCGGCATATGTACATCTTGTCCTCGAATCTGCTGCGCTATAACAGACCACTGCTCACCATAATTTCGGGAGACCTGCACACATGAAATGGCACAAGTCAGTAACGACAGCTTCACAAATTTCAAATAAGAGATAACCATAAGCCTCTGGACGCGCTACAGAATTAGAGAAACACTCATTTTCAGGTATTATTCACTCCCCATATTCTGCAAATAGGAGCGCACTTGGTGTGCTGAACCATCAAATGATTTTGTCAGTTAGGCATGCCAGTTATTCAGATGGTTGATACATGTCTCGGCCCTCTGTGATCCATGATTGTAATACTCTGATATTTTTGAACTTAGTAATAAAATGGCTGTGTGCATCATCATGATGCAGAGGGCAGGGCTATGCTCTCCATTTCGGAAAAAAACAGCTTGAAAAATGCACCAAGAGAGGCTTTGCTAGATGGTACTATCAAATAGTTTTTTTTAAGCCTCCATTGACACTTATTTTGGAAAACAATTTCTGCATGCCAAATTATGCTCTCGTCAACCATCCTTTTTCTCCACCAAGCACCACAATTGGGACCAACGTTTATTTGTATACCTTTCTCCCTAATTGGGTATGTAGGCAAATTCCCTGTATGGAAATAGTTACCCAAGATGCTAATTATGACTTACCAAGAAGATCGTTCAAAAATTATTAACACATGTGCTTACGGGCTATGTGTCTGAGATTTTACTAATGGAACACTTTTCCCACAAGAGATGCCTTATTTGTTAACATTTATGCACGAACCGTAGGACACTACATCATGGCACAGGTATGATGGTATGGGAAGATTCAGTAACACGTACTAGCAACATTCGCACCGTTGTGGAAAAAAGGAAAAAAATTAACATTGAAACTATCCTTTAAATTATTACTACATCAAAATAGAATACTTATTCCAAAGTAAACTAACTTAGTCCATCATGGATAAGAACATCAATCATGGATAAAATCAGTCTACATTAAAAGTCCATGCTGCTTACCTCCTCTCATGTTTTTCCTAGTAAGAAGGCGGACGGATTTCTCTTAGACGTCGAACAACATGCTTCATTGTGGGCCTAGAAGTAAGCACATCCGATGTGCACATGACCCCCAGGTTCATAATCTCAACCAGGTCATCATGTGGGGACTTATCCCACAAGCCCTCGATGAAGAACTCACGAACTCTGCCTCTTTGCATTAGCTTATTAGCCCAATTAATGATGTTGAAACCATTTCCATATGGAGAAAATGATGGATCCAGTGCCTTCTTATCGGATATCAGTTCAAGAAGTACAACTCCATAGCTATAAACATCTGCTTTATCAGACACGCGGCATGTCATTGCATACTCTGGTGCGACATACCCAAAAGTACCAGCGACATTTGTGGTTGCATGGGTTTCTGAGTTCCGGAGAAGTTTTGCTAATCCAAAATCAGAGAGATATGCATTGAAGTCATTGTCTAGTAATATATTGCTTGGCTTAACATCTCGGTGTAGAATGCGGGGGGAACACTCATCGTGCATGAAAGCAAGAGCCCGAGCAATATCCAGAGCAATTTTGTGAAGCATTCTCCAACCAATTTGCCTCCTAGTTCTCTCTTGTATGAACCTTTCCAAGTTGCCACCAGGCAGATAGTTGTATATCAGGAATGTCTCTTGGTCACTGATATGGAACCCAATGAGAGTGACAAGATTAGGATGACGACACCGCCCAAGGGTTTCAACTTCTGCTTGGAACTGCTTCGCACCATGCTGCTTCCCAATTGAAAGCCTTTTTATTGCCACCAAATTCCCAGGTGCAATCTCAGCCCTATATGTCGCGCCAAAGCCACCACTACCAATGCAGTTGCTTGCATTGAAATTTCCAGTGGCGCGCACAACTGCCTCATAAGTTAGGGAAGCTCCAATATCAAGACCATGAAAAACCTTCACCTCCCTTTTAATACTAGAGCGCCTTGCTGATCTCGGAGTCCATCTCCTTGTGCAAAGGTATATGATAGCCACAAGTAACAGAACAACAATAACAGCTGATGCTGTAGCTACCGCAACAATCTCTACGGTTCTCAAGTGACCACCACTGCCACTACCATCCGGCGGTGTGCCCCGGTTTGCCTCGGTCAGTACCCGGCTGCTTCTGAATTGGGGGATAACAGTAAATAATTCATTTAACTGAGGATGGGGATTTACCACTGAACTATCCCCTGCCACCGAGGGAACACTAACCACTTCAAGTGATGACATAGTGGCAGATATCTCCCCAGAGAGCAGATTGTTGACAAGCAGTAGAACAGTGTGATTTCTTAGAGCCACTAGATCAATGGGAACCACTCCTGATAGAGAATTGGAGGACAAATTTAGGAACCTGAGTGTGCTCAGCTGACCCAAACCGGATGGTATCTCACCACTGAAATTGTTCCCAGCTAATGAAAGAAACCTCAAGCTCTTGAGCTCTCCGAGAATGGTGGAAGGCACTCGGCCATAGAGCAAATTTCTGCTGAGGTCCACCTTGACAAGAGATCTGCAATGCCGGAGCTCTCGCGGAACGCCTCCGGCGAGCCTGTTGCCGGACAACTCCAAGACTCGCAGCTTGGCAAGCTTCCCAATCTGCGGCGGGATGAAACCATCCAACGAATTGGAGGACATCCGAATTCTCCGGAGCGCCGCGCAGTCCCCGATACCAGGAGGGATTCTTCCAGAGAAATGGTTGCCGGAAAGGTCCAAGCTCCGCAGCCCCTCGGGGAAGGTGGCCGGAAGGGAGCCGCGGAGGGAGTTGCCCGCGAGGTTGAGCACCTCCAGGTGCTGCAGACTCCAGACCTCACCGGGGATTTCTCCTCGGAACCCACGGGAGGGCAGGGAGAGGACTTTGAGCTCGGTGAGGCGAGCCACCGCCGGTGACAACTCCCCCTCCCCGGCGAGCGCCCCGCCGGGTCGAGAAGGGATGGAGAGGGCGACGACCCGGGACCGAGAGTCGCACCTCACCGCCTTCCAGTAGCAGTGTTGAACGCCATATTCTGGTGACCAGTGGCCGGGAACGTCGCCGGAGCCGGACGAGAGTCCGTTCTTGAGCTGGAGGAGCGCTGTCTTATCCTGTTCTTGGGGTACCGAGGAGGAGGCGGCGGTGGCGAGAAGGTGGAGGATGAATATGGTGGAGGTGGTTGTGTATCGGAGCGTGCTCCGGCGATGGGAGGCCATCTCCGACTATTCGCCGACGAGGTCCTGGCAAGCTGAGGCTGTCGAGTCAGTGTGAACAGAGAAATGTGGGGTGGGGTCGATGCTGAAGGCCGGTATTATATAGCGAAGCGACGACAGGAGTATGATTAGAGGAAACTTAAGGGGCTAGACTGCGAGAATCGGATGGCAACTTTTGTTTGCTTAATTTCTCCCGTTGATTTCTATTCACGTCCTGTACTTTTCATGGTCTTATTTTGAGGAGCCTTTTCTTATTTGCCAATATAACTTGTGTATATGGGCATTACAGTGGTAACATAAAATATGACCTTATTTGCCGTGTATTTTGCTTGGTAACTTCATTTGGTGCTTGCTTTGTGTATTTCCTTATGTACTTATGAATGTATCTTTTTGGCGCCAAAATGTTAGTATACTCAAGTGTTTAAAATAACTTGGGCCCAGTTAGAGTGATATATTGCTCCTGGTGTCCATGTTGTTTCAATCCTCTCGCTACGGTCCATAAGGATTGGCGCCAACATTAATTGGACCGAAAGTTTGGACTCCAACGTCTACGATATCGCTCATCTTACAATAGGGCAAGACGTTCTTGGCCTACTCGGGTCGCAGCGTTTTCGTGGAAACATCAATACAGTTGCTACCGACATTAAGTGTGTATTGTTTATTGTATCGACGCAAACTTAGTGTTGTGGCTATGGTCCACAAGATTGGAAGGTAATGTTAGTTGGGCCGAAGGTTTGGCCTTCAAATGGCCCGTATCTTTCACGCACACAAAGCTCTTGACCTAAGCTGATAGCTTTCCTGCACAAACGGCAATATACCTCATATTGTGTGGTTGATGAGGTATGTCCATTCTTATTTGTCGCCTCCTTATCTGAACTTTCTTATAGCGGTTTGAAACTCAACTATTATATCGACTTGCAGTTAGAAACTATTAAGAATTGAGCATACAATGATCACACATGTTTTAGACGGGGCCATTGGTCTCTAGAAGGTCCAATGAATTCAAAAAGGCGCAATCCTTGCCTTAGTTAGCATTCATGTGTGGATGCCAGGTGTATCATAGTAAATATACTATGTTGAGTTGCACATGTATTTACCACATTAACTTGACATCCCTACCCATTTTATTTTTTGTATGCCTACAATGGGTATATAATTATTTTCCAAAGATAGACAACATTAGATATAAACTTGAAACATGTGTAACTACATTTTCCGCTTACTTTATGTATTTTCATATGGACATATGAATGTATCTTTTTGGTGCCAAAATGTTGGTATAGGCAAGTGTTCAAAATAACTTTGGGCCCAACTAGAGTGATATATTGCTTTTGGTGTCCATGTTGTTTCAATCCTCTCACTATGGGCCATAAAGATTGGCGTCAACGAGTTTGGGCTCCGGCGTCTGCAATCTCGCTTATCTTACAATAGGGCAAGACGTTCTTGGCTTACTAGGGTTCCAGCGTTTTCATGGAAACGTCAGTAAGTTGCTATCGACATTGAGGGTGTACTGTTTATTGTATCAACACAAACTCAATGGATATGATCCACAAAATAGGAAGGAAATGTTAGTTGGGCCGAAGGTTTGGTCTTCGAATGGCCCCTATCTTAGCACACATAAAGCTCTTGGCATAAGCTCATAGCTTTCTCGCACAAACAGCAATATACTTCATATTGTGTGGCTAATGGGGTCTGTGCATTCTTATTTGTTGCCTCTTTATCTTAAATTTCTCATAGTAGTTTGACTCAACTAATATTGCAATTAGCAACTACTGAAAAATTGAGCATACAATGGTTATACATGTTTTAGACGGGGCGATTGGTCGCTAGAAGGCCAATGAATTATAAAAGGCATAGTCCTGCCTTAGTTAGCACTCATGTGTCAGAGTGAGGTGTGCCATAGTAAATATAAACTTTTGATTTAGACATGTATTTACCGTATTAACTTGTCATCCCTACATATTTTCCTTGTTTGTAAATTTCAAAGATAGAAGACATCGGATACAAACTCGAAACACTTGTAACTACATTCGTTGCTTTCTTTGTGTATTTTCTTATGGACTTATGAATGTATCTTTTTGGTTCCAAAATGCTGGTATACTCAAGTGTTCATATTAACTTTGGGCCCAACTAGAGTGATATATTGCTTTTGGTGTCCATATTGTCGCAATACTCACGTTACCGCACTACGGTCCATAAAATTTGGCGTTAACATTAATTGGACCGAAAGTTTGGGCTCCAATGTTTGCAATCTCGTTCATCTTACAATATAGGGCAAGACGTCCATGGACCTACTCGGGCCATAGCATTATCACGGAATCGTGCTAGCGACATTAAGGGTATTTTGTTTATTGTGTCGATACAAACTCAATGCTTTGGGTATGGTCCACAAAATTGGGCGATAATGTTAGTTGGGCCAATGGTTTGGTCTTTGATGGCCCATGTCTTCAGGCGCACAAAAAGCTCTTGTCCTAACGAGCCCATAGCTTTCTCGCGCAAATGACAATATACCTCGTAGTGTGTGGCTAACGGGGTGTCTGCATTCTTATTTGTCGCCTCCTTATCTGAAATTTCTTATAGGGGTTTGAAACTCAGCTATCATACCAACTTGGAGCTAGAAACTACTAAAAAACTAAGCATACATGTTTTAAACGACGCGATTGGTCGCTAGAAGGTCCAATGAATTCAAAAAGGCATAGTCACTTGCCTTAGTTAGCACTCATGTATCAGACCGGGTGTGTCATAGTAAATATACACTTTTAGGTTGTACACATATTTATTATATTAACTTATCATCCCTACCCATTTTCTTTTTTGTATGCCTAAAATTGGCATATATTATTTTTCAAAGATAGACGACATCACGTATAAAATTGAAACACTCGTAACCACATTCGCTGCTTGCTTTATGTATTTCCTTATGGACTTATGAATGTATCTTTTTGGTGCCGAAATGCTGGTATAATCAAGTGTTTAAAATAACATTAGGCCCAACTAGAGTGATATATCGCTTTTGGTGTCCATAATGTTGCAATGCGCTTGCTACTGCGGTACGGTCCATAAAATTTGGCGCCATCATTAATTGGACCGAAAGTTTGGGCTCAAATGTACGCAATCTCGGTCATCTTACAATAGGGCAAGACGTCCTTGGCCTACTCGGGTCGTAGCGTTTTCGCGAAAACGGGTTAGCGATATTAAGGATTATTGTTTATTGTGTCAATACAAACTGAATGCTTTGGCTATGGTCCACAAAATTGGGCAATAATGTTAGTTGCGCCGATGGTTTGGTCTTCGATGACCCACGCCTTCACACACATAACACTCTTGACCTAACGAGCCCATCGCTTTCTCGCCCAAGATGACAATAAATCTCATACTGTGTGGCTAACGGTGTTCTACATTCTCATCTGTCGCCTCCCTATCTAAAATTTCTCATACGGGTTTGAAACTCAACTATCATTCCAATTTGTAGTTAGCAACGCTAACAAAATCGAGCATGCAATGACCATACATGTTTTAGACGGGGTGATCGGTCGCTAGAAGGTGCAACACATTCAAAAACGTGTAGTCCTTGCCTTAGTTAGAACTAAGTACGGGCAGTACTTATATGTTAATAATTTCCGAATATTTACGTTTGAAGCCTCAGGAGATGTTGAATTGGCTGAGACCACCCATAAGTACGGGCAGTACTTGTATGTTAATAATTACCAAATTGATCCGAAAAGCCGAGTAAGAAAAAGAAAGAGCGAGACTTGATCAATATGCAGACTAGTCCAGTTTAGTGGAGCCATGAGCACTCCTGGCCGTGAACTCGGTGGAAGCCGATTTAATTTGGACCTTGCCGAGAAGGAAGCGTGCCAACTCGGACAAGGAAACTTGGACCGGCTGTCAATGTCTGCCGTGTATAGCTCGCCCAGGCCCACACGCCAGCCAGACAGGAGACCCCTATCTCAGTGTATTTTCTTTTTTGTCTGTTCATCATAATCTCGGTGTTGGTTGTTGGGAAGAAAAGAAATGGACAAGAAGAAGAAAAAAGACAAAGGGACGGACGGTGCAGCCCTGCTCGTCCACTGGTTCATAAACTCACTCGTATAGTTCCAAAAAAGGATGTAGATAGATAGATATAGAGGAAATTAATAAAGAAGGAAAAGCGTCGATTGCTTTTCCAACACAGAACTAGCACGCCAGAAGGCTCTTGGACGCCGTCCCGCGGGGTGCGGCCCCCACAAGCCACCGCAGAAGAAGAAGAAGAAGCGGCCAAGGCGGAGCGCGGTGTCGTTTGACAGGTGGGCCACCAGGTGTCCGCGTGGGCTCCATCTGGCGCGCGCCGCAAGCGTCAAGCGGTACAACCGAGGCCCCAGAGGGAGCCACCGCTGTGGACCAGGTCCAGGGCGCCGCGAGCCCATCCTTGCCGTAGACCCCCGTCTCGAGATCGGGGATTTTGATTGTCTGTCTCCGCGGAACAGCGTCACTGGAGTAGATAGATATATGGTGACAACTGACAGCAGTAGGAGACAATGGTCGTTGGTGTCGCCGTGCTGACAACGACGTGCCGGTGATGGGGCAGTCGTCGGTCTTTCTTGTTGAATGGGAACAAAGATTGAATTTATTGCTCGTCTCTTTCCAGCGGCAGCGGCTGCACCGCTTCTTCTTTTTTTTACTTCGATTCGCCTGTTATAGTGTTATATGATTATTATTTTTTAAAAAAATCACCTATTACAATTAGTTTGCGGTGCTGCTTGTGTCAAAATTTTCAGGACAGAAAAAGGGTTTTGGATTGACACGGCCTACAATATTCACATGGCTGCCTCGATTTTCTCTACTCGAGATATCCGCTTAAACAGGGCCTTTTTTTATCCGATTAGATTATCTTATAACAGACATACTCACAACATCGGTGTTCCTAAAGGAACGACATCCAAACATGCAAATGTTGAACAATACTTTTTTGGTAACAGAGACTCATTGTACGGTTCTTTCCGGGTTCTCCTTACTCATCATCATGGCTCCGCGCGCCCTGGCCTCGTCCTGGGCGGCCTCTTCCCAACGGAAGAGCTCGAAAATGGAGTTGCACCCTCCTTCTCATCATTCGTCTTCGTCACTGTCAAAAACGACCGTCTTCCGACGATGAACGGCCTGCTGCTTCCTCGGTGGGGAGTCCTCGTCCGAGTCCACCTCCCTGCGCCTTTGGCTCCCACTCGCAGCTGACTCTCTCTTACGCTTTGGTTCCTGCACAAGCAGCACCACCAGTTCCAGTTTCATTATTGTTAACAGCAAATAACTGCAATGTCTTTCTTTTCAAGACTGTATGCGGTCTATCTACTACTACCTCCGTTCCCAAATGTAAGCCTTTTTAGCAACCTGTTTTAGTTTGCTAAAAAGGCTTATATTGTGAAACGGAGGTAGTAGTACTAGTATTATCAAAACAGTCAAGCCATGACCGAATGACAAGTTCAAGGGAAATCACGGTAAAATATCTCCTTCTGCTTCCTTCTCTTCTGTTTATCATCTTGTTTTCAAATCAGCATGGCACCACAACAAAATAAATTATCCACCAAGTCAGATTTTTATATTTCAGTTCAGAAAGATGGTCATATTCCTAGTGCCAAAGTTACCAGCAATCTTGTACTATCTCCGATCCATAATAAGTGTCGGGGTTTAGTTCATTTTAGTCCAAATTTGAACTAAAGCTCCAACACTTATTATGGATCGGAGGGAGTACTTATCTTCTACCAACTACTCAATTCTTTTCTTTGCATGCATGTCAAAGGAGAGGACCTTGCTAAACTCGAAGATCGCTGCAATGCACCACATCGTCTACTTCATACAAGGAAGATTGTAATTTGAGGCAAGGAGATCTTACCTGGATTTCTTCATCTGACATAGCAGCCTCCTCCTCCACGTCTTCCTCGTATTCATCTTCCTCATCCAGCTCATCTTCCCTTCCAGCGGTTGGTGAGTGCTCAATGTCCTCGCCTTCAGTTTCATACTCTGACTCCTCCCTTTCGCTCTCAGAGTATTCCTGACGTCTTGGTGGGCGAGATGGAGGGAATGATGGTTTGCGAGGAACGCCCCCTCTACTCAAATTCGACTGGAAATGTGAACAGAATACACATGAGCCTTAACAGTAGTAGTTACTTTGAATGAGAAAATGTCTTTACTCAATTACTCACCTTCTTTGCGTTAATTATACGCCTTTCCGCTTGTGCTTCAGCCTCCAAGTCATCCTCAAAACGACCACGGGATGCCATTCGCCGAGAGCTGTAGTGGTTATCAGTCTCCTCATCCTGCCAAAAAATGATGATACGTTGAATGCATTCTTGCCACATTTGGATTACTACCCAAAACAGCAGAGCAAATCTAGTAACGGATATGCACATAACAACATTCATGGCCAACACAGGCAGGAGTCCCCAAGAGCACATAAATGCAACCTCGTTTATTGCTATGTCCAAAAAATTATCCTGGCAAGTTCGAATCAGCAGAGCATTTGATATCCTCTACTCTTTGCAAATTAGCAACTGAGCATGTACCTCTAATTTCCATGAGAACTTATGAGTGAAATTATCCACCCCAGAAACTGGAAATCTCCATTCAAGAATGTAAACCCCAAAGGTTTGAGTAAACTAGCAAAGCATGAAATGAATCTCATGCAGAACTAAACTGCCAAAATTATGATCTAACATTTGCATCATTCCAGATAAACCTAGAGTAAGCTTTAACTAGTACACGATACACCCTCGATGAAAACATAAACGGCATGTACACTTAGATATAAATGGTTGGTGAATGTTCAAATGGCATTTACTAGAGCAAGTTAAAAGAAACTCTGCCTAGGCTAAGTATTATTTATTCTACATACTAACACTGTATATACCCCAATAGCTAATTGTACCATAACCTTCTTGATCGGCAAAAGGCAAGAGAAACAACAAACCCACCTCATCTAGCGCATCTTCCAAAAACCCTGGAGAAAGCTGCCGTCTTTGCCTGGATGGTTGTGTATATTTGCGGCTCACCTTTTCTCGTTTGCGTTGAAGAAGTGAATGGGCTCGAATATTTTGGCCCTCAGCCTGTACAGTTGCTATGTCAGTGGAAAAGGGCAAATTCACTGAAAAGCATACAAAATTGGTTTTGAACAAAAGATTAAAAAACGAAAAAGATCAGCAAGAAGCACGATTAATGTGCCTCCTTAACTAAGGGACAGAAACATATAATTGTCACGCCTTCTTAAATGGCAACTTTACTGGATATGATGTTTGGAATGTTCTCACCATAATCATCAGGTCCAAACCGAATCATGACTACAATAACCATTAGACTAAATAGGCTGAAAATATCTGGATGGAACAAAAACACGAGTAGATCTTCAGAAGTAACCAAACTCAAACTCTACAGAAACAACAGGTTTAATAATGTTGACTTATGCTAGCTGGTATGAGTGGCAGAATATCAGGCAAAATAAATGGGGACCAACACTGATTAATAAGTAACTAAGGCCTCAACTCTGGCAACCTCCCTTTACAAACGAGAGGGAACTCATCGTTGGCACCAAGTCCTGTCTTTGATCCAGCAGGGAGGGAAAGTAGTTCGAAGATCAATAAGAGAGAGGAGAAAAGATGAGCAGAACAAAGGGCTGGACTGCTGTTCTTTTGTTTTCTCTCACATAACAGGGAACCCTTTACTTGTACGCTTAATATCTTAAATACATGCTCTTCATGAGGTTCCCAACACCTGCAGACCCTACTAGGAATACTTCCACTATCTTAGAAAAAAACGAAAATGTGGACAACATGTGAAGCCCTATGCCCCCCCCCCCCCCCCCTTGAAGCCTTCGCTTAAACATCTAAGTTGGATAAACACAAATCAGGTACAAGACAATGAGCACATACAACCAGTGGACTAAATACTGAGTGTTGGTTACCCTTTCTTTTTCTTGCTTCACTCTCTCAGGATCCTTAGCATCAAACCATTTTTGCATCTTAACTGTTTTCTTATTCTGAGAATCAACCAGAGCAGTTAATAAACGATGCGACTTTGAAGACAAGGAAGATGGCATAAATCTCATTTTCTGTAAAAGTCTTCCTTGTGATTGTAGAACTCCCTGTATTACAATTCAAATTAATCAGGTCATGAAAACCATTGTGGATGATGTCAAAAGTATAGATAAAAGAAGAGGGTATAGGTAATGCTGTTGAAATGCAGACAAGAAATAGCTTACCTTCCCACTCCTTAGAAACAGATGGGACTGGTCGTGATTTGCTTCATGTACGGATATATCAAGAACTTCATTGCCAATCAGAAGCTGCATGGTTCCATCTTTCCATTTGACAAAGCGTGCATTACTTTCAACCTGCAAGAAATTATTGTGCAATATCTTCTATAATTGGTGGGGAAGACAACTCCCACTAATACAGCAGCAAACACCGAACAAAAAAAAACTGCATAGGAGCACCAAACACCAGTAACAACCTTCATAGGCTACTCACAATGATAAAAAGAAAAGTTGTAGCAAGCAACTTATGTTAGGCATAACAAACACACAGCTCAAAGGTGAGGCTTCAAATTGTGCTTTCAACTGGGATGAAAACGGAGCGGAAACAGACGGAACTGAGTGCTGCCACAATTTTTTTTTGGCAGAAACAGAAATGAATATAGAAACCCCAGAAACAAATACAGATAAAGATATTGTCGGAAGCAGATACGGACTGAATATGGTGAGGACACAGAGCGGGAAGCAGATGTTTGCCGGAACCAAGAGACCGCTTGAATCATGAAGAACTCAAGCATCACATGAAACCGACAAACCTGATCCCTAACTCTAGCACGACTGCTCATTGTACTAGGGAATAGGGAAGGGTCGAACCGTCGAAGCCTCCTCAAACTCACAAATTGATTAAGTTGCCAGTATTGGGATGGGCCGCTTTTGCAGTTTGGCTTGACAAGATCACATCTTAGGCCTGCTGGATTGGGCCATGCACATTAAACTCTAAAACGGAAATTCGTATTAGGCAGAAACGGAATTTCCACATCTGTTCCGACAGAAAACGCGGTTCCGTTTCCGTGTCCACCAGAAGAATTTTGTTTCCAATTCCGTTCCGCCAAATTCAATTTCCATGTCCGTATTTTTGTTCCATTTCCCATTTTCTGCTTAAAGGTCAGAAACTTTCCGCTACACTCTCATCCCTACTTTCAACACAAGCAGCCAAGTTGGAAGCACATACAAGATCCAATGCAATCATATTATTATAAATAGGCTAGCGAGTTCATAACCTAGATATCCTAAAAAATGTCTCGTCAACTTCAAGGAGAGAGAATATGGAAGATGGTGGTGTAATATAAATGCATAACTCAGAACCAAAAGATATCATAATGCTACAGCTACATGAAAAAAACAACTACTTACAGACATACTGCCATCAGCATTCTTAACAGTTCTCCAGCGCACAATATTGTCCTCCAGTCGTATTTTTTTCTTGGTCCCAGATTCATCTGTAACATAAACATCTTCTTCCACATACGTTTTGGGATCAAAAGGCCTTGGATCAATCCCCATAATGTTTGATACCTTGATCACATTCATCTACAAGATAATAGATCATTAGGTGACAAAACCCTACTTGAATAGCTGTAGAAGTGCAAAACTATTCAGCATGGATCATAACATTCCTACTGAAGCCTATAAAACATGACATGGTTTTATCTCTAATATGAGCATATCATAAAGAAAAAATTAACTAGAACAAAATGCTTTTATCGTCAAGTATAGGAATAATGTTCGTCACAGCATGAGTTTTCCCTCCGTGACATTTATTATATACCATCCAGGTGAGTACCAGGCATGAAATAGGACATCATCCGTTAGATTATTAAGTAGTAACAGATATAAAGTTATAATAAGCAAAATTTTGCATGTACACCATGCAGATCAGAAAAAAGGCATGCAGAGGCAAAATAAAATTGCTGGACATGATAAAGCAAATGGGCAAGCGAGCTTACGAAAACAGGCTTATACAGAAAAACAATACTGCTTCTAGACTTCATGCTTCATGAGACTGTTGTACAAAGATTTCAGGGAGTAACTGAGTGCACCAACATTCGATTATATCATCAGAGACAACAGTGGGTAACAGATGCATGGCCAAAGACTGAAAGATGTGGTTTAAGTCTGTAGTCAACTCACTTTGTCAGGTCGAGCTGGTGGCTGCTGAAGTGGAACCATCAAGTTCAACGGTGGCCCAACTGGTTTCTCTTTTGTTTTCAGTTCACGGTTGTCATCTGATTCATACCGCATATCTTCATCACCCACAACATCCTCTGGCTGCAAGTCTTTCTCATATTGCTCTTCATCTTCCATAGGAGATCTCTACAAAAGGAGAGTGAGGAAAACTTATTGCGTGCATAGGGCATGTGAAAAGGCTCCAAGATAACAAGATAATTGGTAATAGATGTGAAAATTCATCAAATCTGATTGGAAACATAGGTCATATTCATGCAGCACAAATGCAAGAAAAGAACGAAAAAACAGGTGTTCATGTGACCACTTAATAAAGAAATTATATAGGAAACACGAAATGACAAATCCAAAAGTAAAGTGGGGCAGGATAATAAAAGACCACCAAATTCCCCATTGTTCTTTGTCAATGAAAAATCAGTTAAACTAACATGTACCACATTATCACTATCATCCAGTGAGCAACTAAACCATTGCTTTCTATAGTCATAAACTCATAATAACTAACAAGAGGGAGTCTTGCCACAAGTAGTAATTCTGATTAAGATATCTTCTGGAGTTCTGCAATTCCTACATTTATATAGAAAATGGATGGGAAATAAAGATATTGAGATTTGAATATTACATGTGGATCTTCATCAATTTCATCCGGGGCACGATAAGGAGCAGGTTCATCTTCATCACTATCACCAAACACATCGCGGACAACTTCATGATCCCCTTCTTCCTCCATTGGCGAGCTGTATAATGATATTATGATTCTTATGAGTCACTACACTATTCGAGATGATCTATAAACACTTAGTCAACCATTGAACTGGTCAATTAGTAATGTCAGGTCTCGAAAGCATATAATGTATAATCTAACAAGTAGAATTCTGGTTTTCCTTGCCTTGGTCTCCTTTGAGGAGGTTCATCATTTTCAGGAGCTTGAGCTGCATAGTAATTATCTTCGGATCCCTCCGACTCGGAGGCAACAGCTCCCCTTCTTCTGCTCGCAACTGCCTGCTGATCGTAGCCCTCATCTTCACTTTCCATGCCCCCTGCATCAGTTTGCATCACCCCATCACTGAGTTCTCTTTCTGGTGAGCTCTGAACCTTTTCCATGTCACTTTCTCCTTGATCACGATCAGCAGGGTGAGCCTCTGTCTCACTTTCCTCTTCCATCCCAATTTGCCCCTCACTCTCACCTTCTCCTTCTGCTTCACCTTCCCCTCCATGCTCCGCCTCGCCTTCCCCTTCTTCCTGGGTAAACACACGAGTAACCAAATGCAAGATCAGATAGCTTTATTCATGTCGATGAAGATTAAGGCATATAAGGAAATCTGCAGGAACCCATGTTTATAACTCTTTAACGAGACTACAAGTTCAGTTTTAAAAGTAAGAGAGCCCCATCGTTCTTCCAGATCACTTGCTACACCGCTCACAATTCCCAATTTATCCACAGATTCTACCACTCAAATAATTGGGAGACTGGCATACATACACACGCACCTCCTATTATTACGAATTTTCTACCTAAAAATGTTCCAATTAGATTTCCGGGGATCGACGAAACAGAAATCTGCCCAATTTCTCAAACAGTTACAAACACAATCGCAAGTCTTCCAGACGACGACTCCTCGAGAAAAAAAACTAAGCCCTAGACCAGGATGGGGAGTAGAGCAGGGGAGATCAATCACAGGGAGAGGGGAGACATGGATGTGTGTTACCGAGTGGTAGGGGTCGTGGGATGGGCCGTGGCTGCGTCCGTCGTCTTCTTCCTCCTCGTCCTCATCCTGGTCCAGGTCGTGGTGGTGGCGCTGCTGCTGCTGTGGCGGCTGCTGGTCGTCCTCGTCGACGACCTCGATGGGCTCCTCCTCCTCGTCCTCCGACTGGTCGCCGAAGAGGTTCTGCATCATCTGGTTGCGCTCATCGACGTCCCTCTCCCTGTCGCCGCCCGCCATCGCCGCCGCCGCCGCTCTTCTCCGCTCCGGTTCAGGTTTTCTTCTTCTGTTTCCGCTCTGAGGTGAGGTGTGCGTGGGTCGCCTGGCGTTCGGGCCAGGACATATGTAACCGAAGAGAATTGCGTGCGGGCCAGCTAGATTAGACCCACATGTCATCAACTTCAAAATAATTTGTTTTGTAAGTTTTTTGGCTTTATTAATATATTTATTATTACTTGACACCAAAACATTGGAAAAATCTGGACCATCAAATCATCCTCACTAAATATCGGAGAAATCAAGACCAACCAATTGTGCGGGCATCAAATATGTTCCTAATCACTATTTAAGAAAGTATCTTTACTACTCCCTCTGATCCAAATTAATTGACTTGGATTTGCCTACATTCGGATGTATCTAGCACTAAAACATGTCTATATACATCCGAATCTAGACAAATCGAAGTCAATTAATTTGGATCGAAGGGAGTATTAAATTAAAGTTGACGTGGTTACATCACTTTCAACATTGAATATTGAGAGAATCATGAGGGTTAAATTGTCCTCAAACAATCCCACCAAACATGAGTAGAATCAACACCACACAATCAAATCATGCTAGAGGAGAACATGGAAAACAAACACCAGTTGCTAACAATTAAGGAAGTAGAAACGTGCAAAGCAAGTACCAAACATGGTAATTAAGAAACACGAAAATCAATCTTGGAAACGTCATTATCTCACCCCCAATGTCACCGAACTACTCCTTTGCATGATAGATGCTTTTGTTACTGAGTTAGGGTTCATGGGTTGGGCCGTGGCTGCGTCCATCGTCTTCTTCCTCCTCGTCCTCCTTGTGGTCTAGGTCGTGATGGTGGCGTTGTTGCTGCTGTGGCGGCTGCTGGTTATCCTCATCGACAACCTTGATGGGCTCCTCCTCGTCGTCCTCTGACTGATCGCCGAAGAGGTTCTGCATCATCCGGTTGCGCGTCTCCTCATCGACGTCCCTCTTCCTGTCGCTGCATGCCATCGTCGCCGCTGCTACCGCTCTTCTCTGCTTCGGTTCATGTTTTCTTTTTCTGTTTCTGCTCTGAGGTGAGGTCTGTGTGGTCGCGAGGCTTCGGGCCAAGACATATGTAACTGAAGAGAATTGTGTGCGAGCCAGCTAGATCCGACTGTTGGATCCACATGTCATCGACTTCAAAATAATTCGATTTGTATTTTTTTATCTTTACTAATATATTATTAAATAGGAGTTGTAGGTCATCACTTGACACCAAGACATTGGAAAATTCTGGACCATCAAATCATCCTCACTAAATATCGGAGGAATCAAGACCAGCCAATTGTGCGGACATCAAATATATGTTGGGTTCGCAGCATAAAAAGCAAAAAAAATCCTACGATGGGAACTATTATACGCCAAGATCTATCTACTAGATACAAGAAACAGATGGATATACATTCATAGAGATCATACCCTTAAAGACCGACAAAGTGTAACAAGATTTGACTCATGGATGATGTAGTCGTTCGCTTGCTGATCTCAGGATCGTATGGAAATCCTAGCGCCACAAATCAGCAGCGCATCCGTACTCACACACACGTTCAGGTCACCAAACAACCTCCACCTCCTCACTCTAGCGATGCAGCGGAAGCATCAACTTCTTCTAGACGAAATGCTATCGGAAACATGTATCTTGCTAATCCGAGATCATGAGGGAATAATTCTAGAGGGGAAGAGAGATCCTTCACGAGAAGGTGTGAGTGAGAAGGAGTGAGAGGGAGCCTTATATAGGGGAGGGGAATCCCCTCTCATGGCCGGCGGCCATGGAGGAGCCCCTCCGTCTCCTCTCATTCATGTGGTGAAGCTCCACTCGCATAAATATGGCCCTCCATTTTCTCCACTCAAAATCCCACTCAAGATGCATTAAATTTCTACCAAATTAATAGAACTCTAATTTAATAAAACCCTTTTATTTATTTTATTCAGAATTTTGTTAATTACTTTAATTAACAAACATTCACATAAAACCCCCTGCAATATTTCAATATCACATGTAGAATTAATTTCAGCAATTTCACCCGAAACAATTTCGGTGTCTATTGAAATAATTCCAGCGCTTTACAATTCTTTCGTCAAGAATATATTTGCTCCAAATGGTGTTGGTATCCCTTAAGTGTGTTGCCCTACGGTTCGCGAATAATGCAGACATGATCGAGACCATTTTCGGATCAATAATCAAAAGTAGGACCTAGAGATCCATACTGACTCTTACACATTCAATGATGATTTCTTGTGATCGTGAGAACCTTTAACGCTAATAACTAAATTCCTTTGTCTCGTGATATATTGCATGTCCTAGATTCGATCATCGGTATCTCTATACCTAGTTTGATCTCGTTGCCGACATGCACCATTTTCTCGTTCCCGTGATGTAACATTTTAGTGATCATATCACTTGCTTGCAAGCTATATCAATGTGATATCACCGAGAGGGCCCACAGTATATCTATCCGTCATCGGGATGGACAAATCCCACTCGTGATCCATGAGCCTCTACATAACACCTTCGTAGCACTGAATCCATCGTTATAATCACATTTTCACGCTGTGACGTTTGATGTTATCAAGATACTCTTCTAATGTTGGTGATTGACTAGGATTACTTCGTATGATGCTATAGCAATATAAACAAAATTACTTTGATCATAATGCTATACTTCGAATGAATGTCCATCACATAATTCCACCAATGTTGTGACCTTGTTATTAACAACATTCAATGTCCATGATCAGGAAACTTTGATCATCTTGTTAATCAACGAGCTAGTTTATAAGAGAGGCATAACTAGGAACTTTCTTTTTGTTTATTAAATACACATGTATTAACGTTTCCGTATTAATACAATTATAGCATGCAAAATAAACATCTATCATATACTTAGAATACATATAATAACAACTTTATTATTGCCTCTTGGACATATTCCCTTCAATATATTCCTAATCAACATTTAATAAAGTATCTTTACTATTAAATTAAAGTTGATGTCCCTACGTTACTTTCAACATTAAACATTGAGAGAATCATGATCGTTAAATTGTCCTCAAACAATCCCACAAACATGAACAAAATCAACACCACACAATCACTGCTAGAGGAAAATAAACACCAATTGTCAACAATTAAGGAAGTAGAAACGTGCAAAGCAAGCACCAAACACGGTAATTTAAAAATAGGAAAATCAATCATGAAAACACCGGTATCTCACCCCAACATTGCCGAACTACTCTTTTGCATGATAGATGTTTTTGTTACCGAGTGGTAGGGGTCGTGGGCAAGGTCGTGGCTGTGTCCATCATCTTCTTCCTCCTCGTCCTCCTCCTGGTCCAGGTCGTGGTGGTGGCGTTGTTGTTGTTATGGCAGCTGCTGGACGTCCTCGTTGACGACCTCGATGGGCTCCTCCTCCTCGTCCTTTGACTGGTCGCCGAAGAGGTTCTGCATCATTTGGCTGCGCGTCTCCTCGTCGACGTCCCTTTCCCTGTCGTCGCCCGCCATCTCCGTCGCTGCTCTTCTCTACTACAGTTCATGTTTTCTTCTTCTGTTTCCGCTCTGAGGTGAGGTGTGCGTGTGTCAGGTGGCATTCGGGGCAGGACATATGTAACTGGAGAGAATTGCATGATGACTTGCTTGATCAGACTTTTGGACCACATGTCATCGCTGTGAAATTTGGGGTATCCTGAGAAAGCAGGTAAGCATTTTCTCTCTTCACTCGTATGAGAGTATATTTTTATTCGGGAGATCATACACTATGAGCTATCTAAATATGTAATCATGGCCACCTGCGTTGCGTCGATGTGTCACTACTTCGTGGGTCTCTCTAGAGCTTTTTCACCTTCACCTATGTTTTAACTAAAGATGTACCTATGATTTTTCTAGAACACACAAGGTGTGTCTATTTTTTATTAGGATATATAGGAACAGTTCTTCTATAGCTTAAACGTGGTTAGGTATCCACGTGGTGAGAGCATTCGTGTGCATGAGAGTTTATTCCCCTTCGATTCGGGTTAGGAGCTATTCAGGCCATTGATTCGTGCGGTGAGATTTTTTTTCTGTTACTACAGGGTGAGACTTTCCTATGATTACTAAGTGGGCCCCGTCTCCTCTGTCCCATGAATCAGGGACTGTCTGCTTTTTATACGGTGAAGGAAAACAACTATTGGTAAAAAAAGAAAAATATTCACGTTTGTTGCCTCTCCTCTTTCTTCTCTCCAAGTGAAAGCAGCTATGAGCGAAGTGACAGAAATCATATATATATATATATATATATAGAAAAAATACTTCTTACTCCTGGGTGTAACTATACCCACGTCTCATATACTGCCTTACAGAAGTATTTGTAATACTTTATTTGTTTGAGTATGTTCATATACTATATACAAGATACTTTCAAACAAGTTAGGTGAAAAAATTACAAATACATCCATAGTTTCACTATATATGTAAAATACTGTCATATTTGTACGTACAAAAGGAGATACGTGAATAAAAATTACATACTACCAAAAAAGTAGTATATATACTGCCCAAATATTCTTATATACTTCATACTACCCATATATAGTCTCCAGTATAATAGATACTGCCTAAATGACGTGAAACACACGTGGGTGTAACTACACCCGAGTGTAGTATAAATATGTCATATATATATATATATCGTATACATATTAAGTAAAAGATTGTATCAGGAGTAAATAATGTTTCGGCTCAAATTGATATCCATGTCGTCCCGATTCTTTTTAATCGTGGGATGGATGTCAAAAAGAACACGCGGCGATGTCGCAATGGAGCCCTGATATCCCGTGAGTCAGGTTCCACTATGGGCCTGGGAGAAAGATTCCATACCGCGGATGGGTGTACCGCACGCCGCCATACCCCGCGTCGTCGGACGGTGGGCCACACGCGACATGGGTCCACGGTCAGCGTACGCGAGTTGGAGCGCGCGAAGTGAAAAGCGTTCTCGGCATGACACGCCTCCGCACCCGCTGGGTGGCAGGTCCTGCTTAGAGACGACGTGGCGTGCTGAGCCCGAGCTGGTTGCGGACTCTCGCGACCATGGGTCTACAAGGAGCGAACGTGGTAACATAGAACGTAGACGTCTGCGTTTTCTCGCGGATGCGGGGCCCATCCAGAGTCGATGTGGTGACATTATCACGCCCATGGGTCCCGCAAAGAGAGAATGTGGTATCCTGAACCGTAGGCGTTCGCGGTTTATCGCGGAAGCGGAGCCCGTCTAGAATCGATGTGGCGGCAGCATCCATGGGTCCCACAAAAAACCAACATGGCATCATAGACCATAGACATACGCGATTTCTTGCGGACGTGTGGCCCGTACAGAGTGGACGTGGCGTTTTAGACTATAGTCGACCGCGGTTCGTCGTGGTAGAGGGCCCGCGGATATCCGATGTGCCATCATAGGCCCTCGCTAGACGCAGTTCATCATGGTGGAGTGCCTAGCTAGCAATGTAGACTCTAGGGGTCAGTAGTTTCTCACGTCTAATAGCACAGTTGGTCGTGTAGACTCTAGACGGTAGTGTAGATAATAGACATGTGCAGGTTCTTGCGGCGAGGTCACTATTTATCCGTTCATCTGCGCCTCGCATAAAAAATAGGAGAAGCTAGCTTTTTCTTCCTTACTATTTTCTACTGTGCGTAAGGATGTCGACATCTTTCTCCTTACCCTTCTAGCTCCATGCACGTCGACCTCCTCTGGTCCTTCTCGCAAGGTAAGCTCCTACGTCTTGCCAGACGACATCTCTACGGGGCTTTCATACTTATTTTACTTTTGTCATTTGATGACTGCAAATGCACAGATCAATTATAACTAGTTTTGAAATAAGAGTATCGAACCCACAGAGAGCTATTAGATTAAGGTATTTATACCCCTTGTCACTATCTACCAAAGGATAATTGTAAGTTGCCTTTGATCTCAAGTAAAGAGTGTTTTAAAGAGAGTTATGTTTGTATGTTAGAAAGTAAAGACAAAAGTAAACAAAGTAACAAGTGTGTTGGGATTGGCATTGGAACTAAATAAGGCTAACATGTTCTCGGGGATATAGGATACACCACTAGCATATGCGAATTACTTATAATTAGGATAACCTATATATTTCGCCATGATTTGTGTGGAGAGCGTTCCATAATAAGATGTTCACCAACAAGTCTCGCGAGCAAGCCACTTCTATGAGTCTTGTGGTGAGGTCACCATGACTTCAGAACATAGTGTTCTTGCCAGAACACCACATTCCCCAAGAATATCAATAGTAGAGGCAACTTGAATACATAAGGGTAGTATACTAGAAGCTCATCCAGAAGGAGGAGTACCCAAGAATGGGAGAACAAGCAGTAACAAAAGAAGGAGGCCAGCAGATCAAGAAGAAGAAGGCCAACAGATCAAGGAGGAGAAGGCCAGCAGAAGCTCAAGGAAGAGCATGACAGTAGTACCAGGAGGAGAGCAAGATCAGGGGCATCACAGGAATAAGCCAGTACCACAAGAAGTAGTTGATCTAGATTAACATCAATCCAACAATGAACACCACTCCATAAGCCACAGATTGATCACAAAAACAAATCTCTAGTATATGTTCTTATCAGATTTGTTGGGGGTGCACCGTGGTGGAGGAGTACTCTCAAATCTGTATATAGATAATAGGGATTTCTATTTTCGTACCCTTGGTTCGTTAATTGTACTCGGTTTTTCCTAGCCGCTTAACTTTTCCTCCCTTTTGTCCATCTCCTTGTACAAAACTCTCACATGGTCTGAAAACTCGCTGTCCGTCAGTCTTGCCGTTATGTGCTGACAAGTGGGGCCGCGTTCAGTCAGGTCCCGTAGTAGACCCTCGCCGTTACGTGCTGACAAGTAGGGTCGCGTTCTGTCGGGTCCCATAGTGAACCCTTGTCGTTATATGATGACAAGTGGGGTCGCGTTTAGTCGGTTCCCATAGTGGACACCTCTCTCCACTTATCCAGGTCAGCATTAGACCCACGGATTATACATATGAGCGCCGGACCCACATCTTATCCAAGTTGGCGTTGCAAGACGAGACCCCGAGCCAACCCCGCGCCCGCGCCTGTGTTGTTGCCTCCCCTTTCTTGTTCTTCTCCAGTGACGGTGGCCCTTTGTCTAGCTTCATTTTCATATAGTGAAAAGTAATACATATACGAAAATTATAGGAAAATTATACACCTTTGAACTCTTTGAAATCGCACTTAGGACATGATAATGTTGTGCTAATAAAATCCTGATCATTTATCATTTCTATGGAGTGAAATATAATGCATAAACTTGCGTATACGAAAATTATAAACATTTGAACACTGTGCAATGGCACTTAATACGTGTTAATGATGTGCTAACAAAATTTTGAGAGATTATCAATTTATCCCCCAATTTTATATAGTGGAATGTAATGTATAAACTTGCATATACGAAAATTATACACCTTTAAACTCTTTGAAATCGCACTTAATACGTGATAATGTTGTGCTAAGAAAATATTGAGAGATTATCATTTTTATAGTGGAAGGTAATGCACAAACTTGCATATGTGAAAATTATAAACCTTTGAACACTTTGAAATCACACTTAATACATGATAATGATGTGCTAACAACATTTTGAGAGATTATCATTTTCTCCCCCATTTTCATAGAGTGGAATATAATGCATAAACTGGCATATACGAAAATTATACACATTTGACCTCTTTGAAATCGCACTTAATATGTGATAATGGTGTGCTAAGAAACTCTTGAGAGATTGTCATTTTCATATAGTGGAATATAATGCATAAACTTGCATATACGAAAATTATACACCTTTGAACTCTTTGAAATCGCACTTAGGACATGATAATATTGTGCTAATAAAATCCTGATCATTTATCATTTTCATGGAGTAAAATATAATATATAAACTTGCATATACTAAAATTTTAAACCTTTCAACACTATGAAATCGCACTTAATAACGAGATAATGATGTGCTAGCAAAATTTTGAGAGATTATCATTTTCTCCCCCATTTCATAGAGTGGAATGTAATGTATAAACTTGCGTATACGAAAATTATACACATTTGAACTCTTTGAAATCGCACTTAATACGTGATAATATTGTGCTAAGAAAATCTTGAGAGATTATCATTTTCATATAGTGGAATGTAATGCACAAATTATACACCTTTGAACACTTTCCCTTCAAATTATATTCAAATTCATTTGTTTATGGAGTTAAAGTACCGGTGGCAAACTTGTTATTTTGCATGGATAGAGGGGTTCCCCCGACGAATATAGGGGTTATACCGTCCGCTAGATCATAGAGGATCAACGGTTGGTGGGCACAATTCGCGTGACAACTGTCTCAACCAATCAGATCGTATTAGTCAAGATGAGCACAAGTGTGAGAGATTGTGACTAAGAGAGGGGGAAAGTAAGTAGAACTTA
The DNA here is from genome assembly GCA_910589775.1 of Avena eriantha. Classification (NCBI taxonomy): domain Eukaryota; kingdom Viridiplantae; phylum Streptophyta; class Magnoliopsida; order Poales; family Poaceae; genus Avena; species Avena eriantha. The sequence goes on from OU342741.1 coordinate 377,816,984, forward strand.
AGAACCAAGAGAAAAACTGAGTAGAACTTAAAAACTAAGGGCAAAACTGACAAAGGGATTCAAATAAAAAATAGAAAGAGATTTAAAAAATGGAAAATGCGTCTTTTATATAATAAAATACATCTTGACATACATAAGACTATTTGCAATTCAAATATACACCAGTTTGACAATTATTGCCTCATTCAAACAAACTATGTTTTAGGGAGGGTTGTTTTGGGAAGAGGCTTGAGTAGAAAGCCATGAACCTTCATACATATTAGGTGATTTGAGAAGTGGTGATTTAGGTTAAAACTTAATTTATATACATTTCTTATGGTGGCATGTCACATAATAAGACTCCCTAGGTAGATGCCACTATGTTTTAATCTTTTTGAATTTGTTGTGCATAAAATGACTCAATTAGCTAGCTAAAACTCATTCGTTGACTCTCTGTTGACCAGCCACCGGAGGGTAAAACTGAGTATATTTTGCACACAACAGTGTTAGTACTGGAGAGCAAAACTGAGTACAACCAAACTGCCAGTGTTATACTCGAGGGAAAAACTGAGCACAACTAAGTTGCCAGGGTTAGACACGAGCGAAAAACGTGATTCACGGTACGCGTGTGCAGTGCACGGGGAGGTAGCGGACACATGTGGTCGTGCACGGTGCAGTAGCTTACATAGTTACACGGTGCACGGTGGTGCAACAAAACGTCACTTCCCTTCTCCTTTATAGAGGCCTCCTCACTCTCACTCATCACTCACTCGCTCACTCAACCGTCTACATTGTCTCGTCACCTTCTGCAAACCCCCAAGAAAACCCCAACACACCGACGATGGAGAAGAAAGGCGCGGTGGCCATCAGTGCCTCCAAGGCCGCTGGTGAGGAGGCCCCTATCCCCATACAGGCCCCCGTCGAGGCATCGAAGGCAGCCGTCGTCCCCGTCCAGACCCTCATCCCCGCTTCTGCCGTAGCCGCCGGCGAGGAGGCCCCCGCCGATCTCGGGCAGATCCTGCTTGGCTAGGACCCCTACGAGAAGGTTGATTATATAAGGTCGGAGAACCCCTACGACACCAGCATTGCCGACTCATGGTTGGAGGTAACCAGGGTTTTCTCTCTTTCCCTTGTTCTTCCCCCATTCCCATTATTGGATGCTAGATCGAATGTTATTAGGGTTTGACTGTTCGTATTTTTACAGTAGCTAATCCTCTTGTGTTAGATCTCGTATTTAGATGAATCTCCCTGTTCGTATTTGAATCCCCCTGTTCGTAGTTGGGATCAGTATTCGATTTGGTTTGAGATTTGGGGAATAATCAGGGGATCTCAATCGGTTAATTCATGTTCTTATTGCACTCTACTGTTTTTTCCAACAAGAGGATAGCAGCGACGTCCGCAGCGATGACGAGTCCAAGTACACCAAGACTCATCATGTGCTGAGGAGGCTAAAGTCCGGCTAGTACGACAACTTCTTCACCGACGATGTCTATAGGTGCCCCTTCCGCACCACCAGGAGGCTCCACGCCACCGACTTCAACTCGCTCGTGAAGCATGCCAAGGATGTGAGGACCTGCGGCGAGTCCATGAATGTCCACGAATTCATATCATAGTCAAGCACCAGGCGCTCGGTCTTCAGCTCCGCAACCTCCAGAAGGTGGCCATCGAGGAGAGTCGCATGCCCCGGATCAAGCCCAAGGCGCCCAAGGTCAAGGGGCTGGGTAGTAAGAAGTGGAGGAGGCGCCAGAGGGACGAGGCGAAGGCCCTCCTGGCAGAGGCCATGAGGGGCCACTAATCTTGTGTTGTTGCTACTGCTGCTATAAAGCAGCTTCTTTTGTCTTGTGTGTGTTGAACTTGTCTGTTGCTGCTGAGCAGCCTAATTGTCGAACCTCATTAAGTACCGTACTATATATCCTATATTAGCTGTTTTATCTATATATGCTCTGTTTACTGAATTTATTTATATTGCTGGTTAGATTTGATGTTCTAGATTTGCTACCAGATTGAGGGAAAACAAGGGCCAAAAAGAACAATAAATAAAGAAAGAAGTTGCTCTAGATTTACTACCTTTTTAGGTAAAAAAGCACAACTATTAGCGATCGAGAGGGGAAAAGACGCTCGTAAAAAGGATAATCATAAAAATAAGAAAAAGAAAACTCCTAATTTAGGCGATTGGGTGCACGTAACTACCAAACGCGTCCCACATGGTCCCACACCACGTCCCCCATAACGCGTTCCCAACAAACCGTCCCCACATGGCACGGCCCCACATGTCAGCATAACACGATCCTGCCAAACGACCCCACGTGGTCCCAGACCGCATGGCCCCACACGTCAGCCAACGGTCAACCTAACGGCAGCTACTGTTCGAGCTCTTAGATGAGGTTCCAAGAAGAAGAGGGGCAAAAGTGAGGAAATGTTAAGCGGCCAGGGAAAACTGAGTACAACTAACGAACCATGGGCACGAAAATAGAAATCTCTAGATAATATACAAGTTCCATCATAGGTTTTATGTAAATCTAATCAAAGTATCTAGTTTTATGCAAAAAAAATCTTAGCTCATGCATCATTGATAGTCAAAATTCAACTCCTAGCTAGTGTACCCAGTAGCAAGCTAACTAGATGTTAGTCACCATTGTGCACACTCTCGAGGGAGGCACCATAAGGGCATACGCCTAATCACTAGTAGGAAAAAACTTATCCATGGATGGCATACCAGTGGCACACCTTGATATGGTGCTCCATGGATAATTATCTGTGGCGCACCATAAAAAGGTGCTCCACGGGTATGACCTTATCCGTGGCACACGGGAAAAAGGGTGTGCCACGCATAAGTGGGCCCCAACACCGTGGGGTCGCCACCATCTACTGTCTCAGCCAATCAGAGTGTAGCAGTCAAGATGAGCACAAGTATGAGACATTGTGACTAAGAGAGGGGGAAAGTGAGTAGAACTTAAGAACCAAGGTCAAAACTGAGTAGAACTTAAGAACCAAGGTCAAAACTGACAAAGGGATTCAAATAAAAATAGAAAGAGATTTAAAAAATGGAAAATGCGTCTTTTATACAATAAAATACATATTGGCATACATCAGACTATTTGCAATTCAAATATACACCAGTTTGACAATTATTGTCTCATTTAGACAAACTATGTTTTGGGGACGGATGTTTTGGGAAGAGGCTTGAGTAGAAAGCCATGAACCTTCATACATAGTTGGTGATTAGAGAAGTAGTGATTTAGGTTAAAACTTGATTTATATACATTTCTTATGGTGGCAGGTCACATAATAAGACTCCCTAGGTAGATGCCACTATGTTTTAATCTTTTTGAATTTGTTGTGCATAAAATGACTCAATTATCTAGCTAAAACTCATTCGTTGACTCTCTGTTGACCAGCCACCGGAGGGTAAAACTGAGTATATTTTGCACACAACAGTGTTAGTACTGGTGGGCAAAACTGAGTACAACCAAACTGCTAGTGTTATACTCAAGGGCAAAATTGAGCACAACTAAGCTGTCAGGGTTAGACACGAGGGAAAAACGTGACGCACGGTACGCGTGTGCAGTACACAGGGCGGTAGCGGGCACGTGTGGCCGTGCACGGTGCAGTAGCTTACGCAGTTACACGGTGCATGGTGGTGCAATGAAACGTCACTTCCCTTCTTCTTTATAGAGGCCTCCTCACTCTCACTCATCACTCACTCGCTCACTCAACCGTCTCCATTGTCTCGTCACCTTCTGCAAACCCCCAAGAAAACCCCAACACACCGACGATGGAGAAGAATGGCGCGGTGGCCATCGGCGCCTCCAAGGCCGCCGGTGAGAAGGCCCTATCCCCGTACAGGCCCCCGTCGAGGCATCAAAGGCAGCCGCCGTCCTCGTCCAGACCCCATCCCTGCTTCCGCCGTAGCCGCCGGCGAGGAGGCCCGCGCCGGTCTCGGGCAGATCCCGCTTGGTTGGGACCCCTACGAGAAGGTTGATTATATAAGGTCGGAGAACCCCTACGACACCAGCATTGTCGACCCATGGTTGGAGGTAACCAGGGTTTTATCCCCTTCCCTTGTTCTTCCCCCATTCTCATTGTTGGATGCTAGATCGAATGTTATTAGGGTTCGACTGTTCGTATTTTTACAGTAGCTAATCCTCTTGTGTTAGATCTCGTATTTAGATGAATCTCCCTGTTCGTATTTGAATCCTCCTGTTTGTAGTTGGGATGAGTATTCAATTTGGTTTGAGATTTGGGGAATAATCAGGGGATCTCAATCGGTTAATTCATGTCCTTATTGCACTCTACTATTTTTTCCAACAGGAGGATAGCAGCGATGTCCACAACGACGACGAGTCCAATGACACCAAGACTCGTCATGTGCTGATGATGCTGAAGTCCGGCCAGTACGACAACTTCTTCACCGACGATGTCTATAGGTGCCCCTTCTACACCACCAGGAGGCTCCGCGCCACCGACTTCAACTCGCTCGTGAAGCATGCCGAGGACGTGAGGACCTGCGGTGAGTCCGTGAACATCCACGACTTCATATCATAGCCAAGCATCGGGCGCTCGGTCTTCAGCTCTGCAACCTTCAGAAGGTGGCCATCGAGGAGGGTCGCATGCCCCGGATCAAGCCCAAGGCGCCCAAGGTCAAAGGGCTGGGTAGTAAGAAGTGGAGGAGGCGCTAGAGGGACGAGGTGATGGCCCTCCTGGCAGAGGCCATGAGGGGCCACTGATCTTGTGTTGCTGCTGCTACTATAAAGCAGCTTTTTTTGTCTTGTCTGTGTTAAACTTGTCCGTTGCTGCTGAGCAGCCTAATTATCGAACCTCGTTAAGTACCGTACTATATATCCTATATTAGTTGTTATCTATATCTGCTCTATTTACTGAATTTATTTATGTTGCTGGTTAGATTTGATGTTCTAGATTTGCTACCAGATTGGGGGGAAACGAGGGCCAAAAGGAACAATGAATAAAGAGAAGCTGCTCTAGATTTGCTACCTTTTTGGGCAAAAAAAACACAACTATTAGCGAGAGAGGGGAAAAGGCGCTCGTAAAAAGGACAATCATAAAAATAACAAAAAGAAAACTTCCAATTTAGGCGATTGGGCGCACGTAACCACCAAACGCGTCCCACATGGTCCCACACCATGTCCCCCATAACGCGTTGCCAACAAACTGGCCACACATGGCATGGTCCCACATGTCAGCACAACCCGATCCTGCCAAACGACCCCACGTGGTCCCAGACCGCACGGCCCCACACGTCAGCCAACGGTCAACCTGACGGCAGCTACTGTTCGAGCTCTTACATGAGTTTCCGAGAAGGAGAGGGGCAAAAGCGAGGAAATGTTAAGCGGCTAGGGAAAACTGAGTACAACTAACGAACCAGGGGCATGAAAATAGAAATCCCTAGATAATATACATGTTCCATCATAGGTTTTATGTAAATCCAATCAAAGTATCTTGTTTTATCCAAATAAAAATCTCAGCTCATGCATCATTGATAGTCAAAATTTAACTCCTAGCTAGTGTACCCAGTAGCAAGCTAACTAGATGTTAGTCACCATTGTGCACACTCTCGAGGGAGGCACCATAAGGGCATACGCCCAATCACTAGTAGGAAAAGGATTATCCATGGATGGCATACCCATGACACACCTTGATATGGTGCTCCATGGATAATTATCTGTGGTACACCATAAAAAGATGCTCCACGGGTATGTCCTTATCCGTGACACACGGTAAAAAGGGTGTGCCACGCATAAGTGGGCCCTGTCACTGTGGGGTCGCCTCCATCTATCTGTAGCACGTGGAATCGACGTGTGCCACATATAAGTTCGGTATCAGTGACACACGCTGTTTCGGTGTGCCACGGATATGTGTGGGCCCAAGGCTCTTATAATGTGCGCCACTGACCTGGCAAGTTTTGAAAAATCTTCTCTCACCCCCCATTGATAGCCATTTTTGTTTTGCGAACAATTAAAGAAAATGAAAAACACTTCAACCTTTCATATATAGGTAGATTATGTGGTCTAGTTTGTAGGAAAATTTAAAAATATGAATTTTGACTTTTTTTTTGCAAAAAAAACATTATGACACGGTAAAACGGTCATAACTTTTGCATACGATGTCGAAAAAATCTTTAATATATCAAAAGGACGAACACAAAATTCTACATCTCCTCGCAACCACCTAAGGTCATTTAGGGATTCTTTAGAATCTCAAAATTCGAAAAGAGAAAAAAGTTATGGCAAAAACAAGATTTGTTCCTGCAGAAAAAATTGAAGCCACTTATCTGTGGCGCACCATAATAGGGTGCGCCACGAATAAGTTTGGGCGAGATTCAAATTTGGATTCTCACCCCGTCCACCTATCCCCTTCTCCTTATCCTCTCCTCCACCTCTACCTCCCCTCCCATTCTCCTCCTCTATTCTTATTCCTCCTCCTCTCTTCTTATTATTATTCTTCCTCTCTTCCTCCTCCTCTTCCTCCTCCTCCTATCCTCCTCTTATCTTCTTCCTCCTCCTCCTCCTCCTCCTTCTCCTCTCCTCCTCGGTCTTATTCTTCCTCCTCCTCCTCCTCCCCTCTCCTCCCCCTCTCTTTATCCTCCTCTAACTCCTCTCCTCCTCTGAACGCATTGCCCTCCTATGGCCATTCCCTCCTCCGGGCATCCCACGGGCGCCACCTCCTGCCGTACCCTCCTTTGGCAGACCATGTGACGACGACGAGGCGATGGCGGAGATCCAACTTTTTTCAAATTTGAAAATTTTATTTGTGGCGCACCATACCCACATGTGCCACGGATAATTTTGGGTATCCCTCCTTTTTTTGAAATTTGAAAATATTATTAGTGGAGCACAAAACACTTATCCATGGCGCATGTCGAGGTGTGCCATAGATAAGAAAATACGAGTGGCATAACATATATGGCGCACCGGGCGTGCGACACTGACCCCATATTTGGTGTGCCACGGATAGGACTTTTTCTACTAGTAAATCAGCAACCACAAGTTTAACTAGGACTAGGAAGGATTATAGTGGAAACACAACATCATAAAACTTTATCTTATTAAACCATCTCATAAATGCATTCATAAGCTGCTATACCACCCACTTATTTGTTCCAACTATTATTCAAATCATTTTCCTAGTTCATTAAACTAGGAATCAATTTCAATTTATTCTGTCATGTTGACAGTACAAGCAGAGCAAGCTAATCAACCACAGTATTAGCTCAAGGCCAACTAGAGCCACATAGTTAATAGATCATTTTCCTAATGAGGTAATTAGGAATCACTAGACCATGAAAGCGCGCGTTGCTGCGTCCGTCCATCTCGATAGAATAATGATATAGTTACCTTAAACATTTCGAAAATTTCGAATGGCGTAGGATCAATTTGGAAGAACGTATGATCATTATGTAAATCAACGGACAAAAATAACATTTCTTGTATTAAGTACTTTAATTAATCTTAGGTCAAACCAATATGAGCTAGCCATTGCTATTTAGAACTTAGTTCCTCTGTAAATGATATCTAGCACTGTTATCACGCGTGTGAAAATGGCAGCATTACATAAATACAATCGAAAATTATATATCCAGATGTACCATAGGATAATCAACTCACCATATTTCTTTTATTAGAAGGGAAATACCATGGTACATTTCTATATATAAGCCGCCGCACAACTATGCTGCAGAAACAAAACCACCAGCATACACATGATCAAAATAAAAACCTATTATTTGGGAATGTTTTATTACAACTTCCTCGATTGACACATAAAACAGATTCAGCAACGGTCGTCAACACGCAAGCAATAAGATGAACCCTTTAAATGTTGGTTAGCTCCTCATGACTGGATTTAGGACTGCTAGTGAATTGGAGGGAGGTGTTGATTCAGCAGGAAGGTCGGACATGTGTGAGCAATGGCAGCATGAATTTGATTTATTTCTTACCTGGCTCATCGAGGTAGGGCCGTAGGGTAGGAAGGTGTGCACGATTTGTTTTTTCGTATCATGGCCTGGATTTTTCTCATGATTTTTTGTCCCTTCCTCCAATATCCAGAAATACAGTAGGAGCATCAACCCAGTTGGTCAGGGATGCAACAACCATTAATTCATGGAGCTTTCTGATTGAATAATTACTGGAACGAGTCAATGAGACACTGGTTTTTCAGCGTAGCATATACTATTAAGCCATGGAGGAGAAAATACCACATGTGGATGATCTGCATGTGATTCATGAATCATGATACAATATTGAAATACTGACTTTCTAGTGCTCAAGCAGCATAGAGGACCAGAGGTGGCATCACTCTTGATGACTAAGAATCTAAGAAAGCTAGCTGCAGCTTGCCTGCCATGAGCTGTTATTCCCGCTTGTAAGAGCATCTCCAGCAGGCGCGCTATAACAGGCACGCGCTAAAAAACCACCAAAATACAGCGCGGGAGCGGGCGCGCGCAGCTCCAACAGGCGCGCGAAAACGCGGCGCGCGGGCTTCTGCGGCATCCTACGCGGGAAATCTGGCGCGCCTCTTCCAGCACACGCAATAAAGCGAGCCGCCCGCACGCACCCAACCGCCCGGAACATTCATCAGCCCCCCACGTGTCCTCTCACGAAACTGCCGCGCGTCGCCCCGCCTTCGTCGCGCCGCTCTGCCGTCACTCCACCACCACCTAGCCACCCCCTCGCCACCACCTCCGGCCTCCGTCTCGACCTTGCCGTGCGTCGCTCCGCTGCTACCTCCGCCCTCCGCCTCGGCCTCACCGCTCGCCGCCACTCTGGCCCTCTACCTTGACCTCGCCGCGCGTCGCTCCGCCTGCGCCATGCCTCCCCGCTGCCGCTCGAGCTCCGGCTACCGCGGTGTGCGCGCGCGTCCGAACGGGACGTTCTACGCCGAGATCCGGAGCGGTGACGAGCGCATCAGGCTCGGCACGTTCGAGACGGCGCATGCGTACGACGCGGTCGCCTGGCGCCTCGGCCATCCTCGGCGCTCCATGAACTTTACGGACGTCTGGACGCGCCAACAGGCAGAAGACCTCGTACTTGTTTGCCGCATAACTTGTAAGGCTGCAACCATATTGTTGGACCAGACAGGCAAGCAGTGGCGAGATGATAGAGCGGAAAACAGAGCGCGTGATGCCAAATCATCGGATGGAAGAGCTAACCAATGGGAAGGGATCAGTGGATTTCATGGCATCTTGGCGGCATCCGCCGCCAGTGCTAGATGAGAGCTAAAGGGAGTGGTTGATGGTGGAAGATGTTATGATGATTGAGAGGAGCCTTGGTAGAAAAAGGAGGCAGAGATGTCGGTCGATCTTCCTCACTATTAGTGATTCCACCACCACCGGCCATGCACCATCAATCGCCATCAAGAGGGTAACTGAAGGAGGACGGACGAGCTTCTCAGCTCCGCCGCTGCCAGCCTGAAGCACCGAGAGTTGCTCCGACATAATGGCGAAGGTTCATCCCCTTGCGGTTGCACAACCCATAGCTTGTAGGCCCAGTTAACGAGAAGGCACCCAGGTAAATCTGAAGAGTAGCGGCCCAAGAGACGACAGACAAGCTTTCGATCGAACAAAACGGACAACCAGGAGCATGAAAACGTTGTGACCAGCCATAGCTCATCACGTTATACTGTCTCTTAATTGTAAATTGATAACTGACAGGTTGATGGGATCAAAGCTTCATGCAAGCCATACTTACTGAACACATTCCTACTAGATCAATCATCTCCCTAAATCAAAATTTCTAGGAACCATTCTCTAAATTTTAATCTCTGTCAACTTGTACAGGCAATAAGATCAATCCAAATCACCATTTTAACCTCGGAGATATACACCCCTTTATTGTCCTCTTTAACTGTTATAAAGTTATAAAAAAATACCCACTAATGCTTGCTTCAGTAGGTTAAGAATTAGAACATCAAGTTATCAGGGTACATTTAGAATCCAATAAATTGGATTCAAACACATGGTTTGAATCCAAACATTTCCACTATATCAATCTCAGCAGAACAACTACTGAGAATATGAGCATAGTATGGTATTAATCCGTAGGAGATATACCCTAGAGGCAAAATAATAAAAGAATTTTAGTGTCATATCTCATTAGTTGATAATAGTTTTATATCAAGATGTAACTATATCAATCGGAAACATTGATATGGGTGTGGTATATAAACAAACATAGGTTCCTAGTAGCCTCTATTCAACTAGTTCATTGGTCAGATGATGATCAATGTTTTCTAATCATGGTGCTATGAAAATAAATCAAACTAACAATGAAGTCATATCATATGGAATGATGTGATGGACATTTCTCACCAATGATTGTTGCAACATGATCATGTCACTTAGCTCACGTTGTAATTGTTAGAAACAGAGTGTCATAATCCTTAGACCGTGAGATCATATTGATGACCCACAAGTATAGGGGATCGCAACAGCCTTCGAGGGAAGTAAAATCCAATTTATTGATTCGACATAAGGGAAGCCAAAGAATATTTATAAGCCTTAATAACTGAGTTGTCAATTCAGCTGCACCTGGAAACAATCTTGCTCGCGGTAGTTTATCAGTAGCAACAGTTTTGTAATAGCAATAACAAAGTAAAAGCAGTAGTAAAAGTAAAGACAGCAGTAATAATTGAAGTAAATAGTAGGATTAAAGCGCGGTAGGCATAGAGATGGATGGACGGGCGTTGCATGGACAAGACAATTCATATAGCAATCAAGATCTAGGGCATTTGCAGATAAATAAGGTAAAGCATCCAAGTACTAAATAATCATAGGCATGTGTTCCATATATAGTTATACGTGCTCGTAATGAGAACTTACACAATATCTTTTGTCCTGCCAGCCCGTTTGTAGCGGGGCCTCAAGGGAACTACTGGCAATTAATGTGCTCCTTTTAATAGAGCACCGGGGCAAAGCATTAACACTCTGTGAACACACGTAATCCTCATATCACAGCCATTCCCTCCGGTTATCCCGATTATTGTCACTTTGGGGCCTTTGGTTCCGGACAATAATATGTGTATACAACTTGCAGGTAAGATCATAAACAATAATATCATCATGAATCAATAACATGTTCAGATCTGAAATCATGGCACTCGGGCCCTAGTGACAAGCATTAAGCATAACAAGTTGCAACAAAGTCAAAAAGCACTAATAATAGATACTAGGCACCATGCCCTAACAATCTGATGCCATTACATGAACGATCTCATCCAATCCCTACCATCCCCATAGCCTACAGCGGGGGATTACTCACTCATGGATGGGGGAATCATGGATGGTTGATGGAGAAGCGATGGTGATGATCTCCTCCAATTCCCCATCCCGTCAAGGTGCCAGAACGGAGTTTCTGGTTCCGAATCGCCGTTTCTAGTGGTGGCGGCGCAACGGAACTCTATTTGGAAAAACATCGACCCCCCCTGAGTTTTTAGGTCAAGGGGCATCTTATAGGCAAAATGGGAGTCTGACGGGGTGCCCGAGGTGGCCACACCCCTCCCAGGCGCGGCCTAGATTGGCCCGCACGGCCAGGAGGGTGGGCCCCTCGTGGCCCTCATCCGTCTCGTCTTCCGGCTCCGTGAGTTTCTGGTGAAATAGGATTTTTGGCATATTTTCCGGGATTTTTCCTGATAGTTGATTTTCTGCACAAAAACTAGATACCAAGGTAATTCTGCTGAAAACATCGTCAGTCCGTGTTAGTTGTATGCAAATCACACAAGTTTAGAGGAGAAACAATAGCAAAAGTGTTCGGGAAATTAGATATGTTTTGGACGTATCAACTCCCCCAAGCTTAGCTTATTGCTTGTCCTCAAGCAATTCAGTTGAAAACTGAGTGCGATAAAAGAAACTTTCACGGACACTTTTGCTTCATAAGATGTATATATTCTCAGTATATGATCAAATACTTAGGCAATTCATAATAAAGAGCATGCAAATAAGTTTACTTAATAGGCATTGCAAGCTATGAGGAGATTCCAACTCAAAAATAGTAAGTAGCATGAAACATAAACATAAGCAACATTGCAATGCTCATAAAAAGGTATGATAGAGTGGTATCCCGCTTGCCTTTGATTGTAGGGAAAACATAAATGTCAAGGCACCTCTGAAGTTCAAGTGAAGACTAGAAGTAAAGATATCAAATATACAAGCATCAAAGTCATGACACAATTAACCAAGTTTTGAGACAAGTACATTACACTAAGAATGACAACTATGCTCTCAAGAAAGTGCTCATAGAATAAGTGGTGACTCAACAAGGAAGTGAAAAGGTTTTGAAAAGTTTGAAAGGCTTCCAAATGCTGAAAGTATGGTACTCATTAGCTTTGAGCTCTCATTGCCCCTATCATAAGCATCTTTAAATGGTTAAGGTGAGAGTGAGGTCCAATATGAGTTATATGCTTGACAGACCATAAACTGGAAATCTCATGTCCCTTGAGTACGAGGGCCGCTCCTCATGCTACTCAACTTTAGTTACCGGTAAGTTCTTGTCATAGTAAATACATGCGTATCATAGAGAACCGCCAACGGGGTACCCCTTGCACATGATACAAGAGCTATCCCATATCAAAGTGACAAGGCAAGCAGACAATGAGCATCTCAACAATCTTCTTACTTACCATGGGAAAATGGTGTTTTTTCTCTCTTTCCTCTTTTCAATATGTCTCTTCTTTTATAAGAAGAAAGCTTCATAGATTGCTCACTATGGTTATGCTGCAAGTTTCCACCATGATTAGGCATGGCTTAGGCTAGCGGACCAGGCGTCTCTCTAACACATATACATAACTCCATGGACTTACAAGCTCCCCTTTTATTTCACATCGACGATATCCGTAAACGAAAGAGCATGATATCAACTAGGTATATATTTACAGGTGTTGAAAGCGTTCCCCGTGATAGCACGGTTCTGCTAACTCTCAGCCTATAATTTGCAAGCATATAACTTTCATGGACAGTCACAATAGTTCAGGTTTATTAAGTGCAAGAAATAAAGTGTGTCATCAATTTCGTGAGAGCTTTACTAACTAACTTTATCATAACAAGCAAACATTTTATTCGGAAGAAAACAAGGCATACTGAATATGCATGGAATAACAAATGATGCTAATAGGTAGGTATGGTGGACACTTTTGGTAATATTGGTTTTGGGGAGTTGGAAACGCGAGTAGAGCTCATACTCAGTGCAAGTGAAGGCCATCAATAGAAAGGGAGCGACAAATGAGAGAGCAATAACTGTCATAATCATGCTTGCAACAAAACCAAACTAATTATGGCATGAAAGTGATTCAAGAACCCTGAGGAAAAATAATTCATCGAGGCTTAACTGATTATTGTTTCAGTCATGTGCATGCGTGCGCATGTGCCAAGTCAATTCAAATGAAACATTCAGAGGAGGATACCACAATGTCATACCAAGTTATGAAAAGAACATTGCAAGCAAACATTCATATGACATGCTACAAACTATTAGCAAGCTGGAGCTAATCATAAGAAAGCAAGAAATACTAAGCATCCATAGATAACATACACCTTACATGAACAGACTAAGCAAGCCCACAATGATGAGTATATGTACAAAAATGAAAAAAATAGAGTTCATTACCAGCCTCTTACCACACCTCAAGTTATCATTAATCTTCATTATTGCCCTTCAGTTGTGTAGCTTGAATAATAACATGAAACCAAACTCCACTAAGGACTGCTGAACCCTGCACGAAGTTCACAAAACCAAAGAAGAACAACAAATATTTTTGGGTTTTCGATTTTTAAAGGAAAGAGCCAAAAAGGAAGAACAAGCAAAGAGAAATATTTTTGGGTTTTTCAAATAATCAAAACAAGGCTAAAAGGAAGAAGCAAACCATGGCTAAAAGACAAAGAAGTAAACAGAGAGAAATAACAAAAATATTTTTGATCTTTTTGTGTTTTGGAAAGCAGAAATAAAGCAAGAACGAAGACTAAAAAGAAAACGAAACATGGATATACAAAGTACCGACTGAACATGATATGAGATACGTCCATTTTGCATCACTATTCTATATCATAATTTACTGTTATTCATTGATATATTTCATATTAAGAGATGATACTTATGTTATTTCATTTGTTTTTCCATGGTTGATGACTTTTGGAGCATGGACCGCTGCAGTCAGGATTCTAATGGAAAAGGTGCTGTTTGGAGGCGAAATTCACGAAGATCAGAAAATCCAGGAAAATACATGGAAAATTCTATTTTTTCAGAAGACGAAGATTGCCAGAAGGGGGAGTGGAGATGGGCCATAGGGGGCCCACACCACCCCCTAGCGCGGGCAACCCTAGGTCGCGCCAGCAGGTGGTGTGGCTGCCCTGGGCCACTCCAGGCTCTCCCCTTTGGCGTATATTATCCCCTCAAAAACCTAATAACAGGGGAGCGACCACAAAAAGATTCAGCCGCCTCTACAGGGCAGAAAATACACAGAGAGAAAGATCTCTCCGACAGACAGAATTCTGCCAGGGGAATTCCTTCCCGGAGAGGGGAGATCGTCGCCATCAACACTACCATCAAGCTGGACTTCATCGGGATCATCATCATCATCACCACCATCATCACCACTTCATACCGCTGTAATAATTGGGTTGAATCTTGCATAGTTCTTAGGGGAAACTTTCTCGGTGTTGATTACTCCTTGTAGTTGATGCTATTGAGTGAACCATTGAATTATCGTTTATGTTCAGATTGTTACATATCATTATATCATCTATGATCTTGATCCATATGATGTCTTGTGAGTAGTTCGTTTAGTTATTGAGGACATGGGAGAAGTCATGTTGTTAGTAGTGGAATTGTGTTGAGAAATATTCAATGGTTTGATATTTAAGTTGTGGTGTATTTCTTCTAGTGGTGTCATGTGAACGTTGACTACATGACACTTCACCTATATGGGCCTAGGGGAATGCATTGTGTATTTGGATACTAATCGTAGGGGTTGCCGGAGTGACAGAAACCTGAATCCCCATTAGGAAACCTTTGCACAAGGGATGTCAGGGTCTTAGAGTTTAAAACTGTGGTTAGGTTTCTACCTATGTACTTGCGGATGCTTGCAAGGGGTATAATCACAAGTATGTATTAGTCCTAGGAAGGTCGGTACATTAGCACAGGTTCACCCACACAACACTTAGCAAATTAAAGAAGATTAATCAACTATATGAAGCGAAAGCACTTGACGATATTCCCGTGTGTCCTCGAGAACGTTTGGTCATCTTAAGTATTACAACCGGCTTGTCCTTTGCTAAAGAAAGGATTTGGCCACTCGCTGCATTTATTATTATTGTCTTTTATTTACTCGTACTTTATTTACCTGCATTATCAAAAACCCCTAAAAATCCGTTTGCTAAGTATTTGCAAAGAATTCCTACTCCAAGCCACTCGTCAACACCTTCTGCTCCTCGTTGGGTTCGACACTCTTACTTATCGAAAATACTGCGATACACCCCCTATACTTGTGGGTCATCAAGACTATTTTCTGGCACCGTTGCCAGGGAGTGAAGTGCTATTGGAGAGTGGAACTGGTAAAGGAAACTTCTACTGCGAGTATTGTTTACTTCTGTTAGTTGCTTTATTTTCAATATGGATAATTCACTGAGTTTCTTATTTCATAATGCTACTACCACTGCTAAGGTAGTATATGAACCACCACCTACTGAGAATGATACTTTTTAAATACCTACAAGAATTATTGATCATGTTATGGATAACTATTATGTTGGAGATGGAACTATCCATCCCGGTGATCATTTTCTATTTATACACGAATTATGCAGGTTGTTCAATTGTGCAAGTATTACAACAGATCAAGTCAAGAAGAAGTTATTCTCATTATCACTGAAAGGAAGAGCCGAGGAATGGTATAAGCTGCTGAAGAATGGTCAAGCTCTTGAATGGGAGGAAATAGTACCTCTCTTTTATTCAAAATTTTATCCTCCTAGTGAGATTCATAAAGATCGGAATCAAATATACAACTTTTGGCCTCTTGATGGAGAGAGTACAGCTCAAGCTTGGGGGAGATTGAAGTTACTAATGCTCAAATGTCCCATTCATGAGCTCCCTCACAATATTATTATCAATAACTTTTATGCAAGGCTTTCTCTTCATGATAAGGATCTATTGGATGCTTCTTGTGCTAGATCATTTACACGCATGGAAGAAGAAGCTAAATGGGATCTTCTAGACCGTATCCAAGACAACGCTAAAGCATGGGAGAATGACAAAGGAAGAAAGTCAGGTATAAATTATGATTATGAATGCATTGAATCTTTTATGGGAACCGATGACTTTCAAAATATTAAAAATGCTTATGGTCTAGTATTTCAAGCTATTGCAACTTATTTTAAGTCTTTTGCTTCCTATATTGAAGTTCCTAAAAAGAAGTGAAATAAGTATCATGAACCATATAAAGATGTTGCTAAGTATGTTCCTGCAAGAAATACTGAAGTTTATACTTCTAATCATGTTTTACCTAAACCTTACATTGAGAAAATACCTTTCCCAGTTAAAGTAAAGGAACATTCTATGATAGCTAGTATGGTTATTAAAGTACAAATAAAGCTGTTGAACCTGATGAACAAATGGATGATGAACCTATAATAGAAAATGTGAAAGACTTTGTCACTAAGTATGTAGATGGACACACTATCCTCTTTAAAGATACTTCTAATATTGCTTCACAAAATGGTGTTATGAGAGCTAGTATCCCTGTGTTTTCTATTAGGATAAGTGATCATTGCTACAATGGTTCTTGTGATAGTTATATCATTAAATTTATGCATGATACTGAATGTTATTATGAGAGAGGGAAGACTGTTCTAATGTATCTTAATAATATTAAGTTTCCTCGCTTTATGCTGAAAGTCTTTATGTTGCACTTGTTTTGCCTTCCTATACTAGCAGCCTCTGGTTTCAAAAATTTATTTGCTTAAAAAATTCCCTTGCATAGGAAGTGGGTTAGACTTAAACATGTGTATTTTTGCTTCTTGATGCTCCCTTTTACTTCAATTCTTACTCTTATGTGAGCATCATTAAAATTATCATGCCCATCTTAATGGCTATAAAGAAAGAGCTTTTTGGGAGACAACCCAATATATTTCTTTTGCTTTCAATTTTTGTTTCTTTGAGTCTTGGAAGTTATTACTTCGGTAATAACCTCTCCTTATCCTTTTTGTTTGGTTTTTATGTAAAGATCAACCTCTAATGAGAGAGAAGTAAAATTTGGGGAAGTTGCTATGCCGAAACAGATTTTTGTGCTTCACCGTAAAAATTCGTGAGAGATCTCTGTATGTTGGATTGAGCTGTATTTTTTTTGCTTCTGCCCCAGGTTGTTATTTAAATTTCGTCAGTTTTGCACTTTTTGATTTGAGCAACATAAGATTATCAAAAAAATTGATCTTTACCTACTTGTCTGTTTTGACAAATTTTTGCCACTTCTGCATTTGCCTCTTAAATCGATTTCCTTTTTAAATTCTTTTGGTTTTTCGGAAGGAGTTGTTTCAGTAGCTTATGTTTTGATGGATTTCAGTTGAAATTGAACTTAAAAGGTTTATTACCTCGCTTATACTAATGTTGCTAATGAGAGTTGTGTGAAGTTTTGTGTGAAAGAAATTCCAGGTTATCGGAGAAAATGGTGTAATAAGAAAGTGAAAGGTTTCATGACTCGAGCAATATGAGTATGAAGATGAAGATATTGATGTTATTCAAGCGGTGACTCCGGAAGAATCTACTAAAGACCAAATTCAGAGACCTGCAGAGTCTGTTTCAAATAGGTAACAGTTCTGGTAAGAAAAGTTCCACGAAAATTCTGTCAAGTTATATTTTTGCAGTTTTTATCCAACAAGGAAAGCAACGAAGCGAAAGAGGGATGGAAACAGAGCCAGGTTGGCTCACATCACCCCCTGGTGCGCCCCCCCTGGCCGTGCCAGCAGGTGGTGTGGCCACCTCGGACTCCATCTCTGACCTGTTTTCTCCAGGTACCTTCCTTTTGTTGTAAAACTTTGTAATATATAATCCCCCGGATCCCCCGAGGTTCGTATATCGTGTTCTCTTCGTGTTTTCGTTTCGATCTATTTTTGCCAGGAACTATTCTTAAAAGTTTAGAAGCACGATGGTCTCCGCCAAGGGTAAAGGAAAAGAGCCTGCGGAGGAGGATCCCCAAGACCTTGGGCAGGAGAAGGAGATCAAGAGTAAAGATGAAGAGGAGGCAAAGAAAAGCCAGCATCTGCACACCGGCACTACCATTGCAATCATTGGAGTGTTGGCAAACCCTGCCAAGATCAAAAGGACTGCACGAATGTCAACTGGAGTGAAGCCTCCACGTCACTATTTGGCTCCACGGTCACCTCCTCCACGCACCAATAATCCCTTCCATACCCTTATCCATGAGCATCAATTCCAGAATATGCCCAAGGAGAAACTACCCTCCAATTGGGATATGCCTCGTTCTAACCATGCAGGAAAAGAAGACTTCAAGGAGGAAGAGTGGGGAAAGAATCGCAAGAGCTGGAATTCACAACCCGACATGATCATGAGCCGTATTGAGCAAAACTCGGAGTTGATTCGTACTCTCACCTTCGAGATTGAGGACTTGGGGAAATTAATCAAAAAGCTCAGCGAGAGAATACCACCACCACCGAAGGAGTAATTCGTCATCAGGTTTTGGCATCCCCTTGGTTTGTTCCAAGCTTGGGGGAGTGCCGCGGTATCACATCACTATCTCCTATCTTTTTACCTTTTTAGTAGAGTCATATCATGAAGAGAGAAGTTATGATGTAGAATGGTTTGCATTATGGAAGTGTCCCCCTCTCGTGAGATATCTATGTATCCCTTGGTGTGAGTGCTGTTATGGAATATTAATGAGAAGTTCTATCATTTACTCTTTTGCATGTCTTATGTTAGTTTTCAATTTATGATTATATGATTGATCTTGTTGTTAGTATTGGTATCACTTTGGGATCATTGAGTAAATTTAGTTGGTTGTGGTAAACCTGGCTCGGTCAGCAGCAACACTATTTTGAGAATTGAATGAAAAGATAAAAGCACTCTAAAGAAATATAATTTCATCATCTTTCTTTCTTGATTTGCTCATAAGCTTAGTATTCTCTAGTTAAGATCTTTTGTGCTTCCAAGGAAGATTGCATGTTTGTTTTTATCACTTCTAGGTTTGTTTGTTTCCTTCAGCTCTTATGCTTGCTACCAGCCTTGCTAGCCAAAAACCTGTACTGAGAGGGAATGCTTCTCGTGCATCCAATCCTTAAACCAAAACCTTTGGCATTTGTGTCCACCATACCTACCTACTAGAACTATTGCTATTCCAAGTAAGTTCATGTTTTTATCTACCTTACGAATTAAACTTGTTATGTGAAAATTAGTGATTAAAGCTCTCACGGACTTGATGGCACACTTTACTTTCTTGCACTTAATAAACTTGAACCATTGTGTCCATCTTTGTTGCGTATATGCTTGCGCTTTATAAGTTGAATTTAGCAGAACCATGTATCATGGGGAACGCTTTCAACATTGCACTTATATTCCGTTGATATCATGATTCTTTTGCTTATGGATCCCGGTGGTGTGAAATAAAAGGGGAACTTGTAAGATCATGGAGTTTGTATGTGTGTTAGAGAAACGCGTGGGCCGCTAGCCTAATCCATGCCTAATCATGGTGGAAACTTGTAGCATAACCATAATGAGCACTCTATGAAGCATCCTCAATAAAAACCTATGCAAATAGCAAATAAAAAGATCGCTGAGATGCTCATTGTCTGCTTGCCTTGTCATTTTGATTATGGGATAGCTCCTGTATCATGTGCAAGGGGTACCCCGTTGGCGGTTCTCTATGATACATATGTATTTACAATGACAAGAGCTTACTTGTGACTGAAGTTGAGTAACATGAGGTTCGGTACTCGTAAGTAAGGGGCATGAGATTTCAATTTATAACTTGTCAAGCATATCCTCTTAGTTGTGTCACTTTAACCTTAATCACCTAAAGATCCCTATGATAGGGGCAATGAGAGCTGAAAGCTAATAAGCACCATAATGTTTGGAAGATCTTTATGAAACTTGAAATCCCTACTTCCCTCTGCGAAGGGCCTATCTTTTACTTTTTAGTTGAGTCAGTAAACCTATTCCCTTCTATCTCAGCAAGTATTTTGAGTTGTTGTGTTTCATTCATTCATTCATATGATGATTTATTCAATCATGTTTCTTATGTTCCTTGCTTTGCACATTTGCTCTTATCTTAGTGTTTATTAATTTGAAAGCTATCATTGAAAACCCTTTATGTGTGAACTCCTGCAAATTGTTAACTATTCTTTGACCAAGAGAAAAGTTTGCCATTACCAATTATGATTTACTTTATGTATCTTTATTGTGTTTCCTTTACTTATTGCAAGTTAAGTTATATAATAGTGAGTTGTCTTCTATTATGATTTATGTAGTGATGAATGTGATGCTTCTTGTCCATATTCTTTTATCGACTCTTCATTCCATAAACCCGAGGTCATGTTTATTGAGCTCAGTTTTCGCTTGGGGACAAGCAAAGTCTAAGCTTGGGGGAGTTGATATGTCCATTTTGCATCACTATTCTATATCATAATTTACTGTTATTCATTGATATATTTCATATTAAGAGATGATACTTATGTTATTTCATCTGTTTTTGCATGGTTGATGACTTTTGGAGCATGGATCGCTGTAGTCAGGATTCTGATGGAAAAGGTGTTGTTTGGAGGCGAAATTCGTGAAGATCAGAAAATCCGGGAAAATACATGGAAAATTCTATTTTTCCAGAAGACAAAGATTGCTAGAAGGGGTAGTAGAGATGGGCCACAGGGGGCCCACACCACCCCCTGGCGCGGGTAGCCCTAGGCCGCATTAGCAGGTGGTATGGCCGCCCTAGCCCACTCCAGGCTCTCCCCTTTGGCGTATATTATCCCCTCGAAAACCTAATACAAGGGGAGCAACCACAAAATTATTTCGCCACCTCTACGGGGCAGAAAACTCCGAGAGAGAAAGATCTCTCTGGTAGACAGAATTCTGTTGGGGGAATTCCTTCCCGGAGAGGGAAGATCATCGCCATCAACACCACCATCAAGTTGGACGTCGTCGGGATCATCATCATCATCACCACCATCATCTCCACCAGCACCATCATCACCACTTCATACCGCTGTAACAATTAGGTTGAATCTTGCATAGTTCTTAGGGGAAACTTTCCCGGTGTTGACTACTCCTTGTAGTTGATTCTATTGAGTGAACCATTGAATTATCATTTATGTTTAGATTGTTACATATCATTATATCATCTCTAATCTTGATCCATATGATGTCTTGTGAGTAGTTCGTTTAGTTCTTGAGGAAATGGGAGAAGTCATGTTGTTAGTAGTGGAATTGTGTTGAGAAAGATTCAATTGTTTGATATTTAAGTTGTGGTGTATTTCTTCTAGTGGTGTCATGTGAACGTCGACTACATGACACTTCACCTATATGGGCCTAGGGGAATGCATTGTGTATTTGGCTACTAATCATAGGGGTTGCCGGAGTGACAAAAACCTGAACCCCCGTTAGGAAACCTTTGCACAAGGGATGTCAGGGTCTTAGAGTTTAAATCTGTGGTTAGGTTTCTACCTTAATTACTTTCTTGTACTTGCGGATGCTTGCAAGGGGTATAATCACAAGTATGTATTAGTCCTAGGAAGGTCGGTACATTAGCACAGGTTCACCCACACAACACTTAGCAACCTAATAAGATTAATCAACTATATGAAGCGAAAGCACTTGACGATATTCCTGTGTGTCCTCGAGAACGTTTGGTCATCTTAAGTATTACAACCGGATTGTCCTTTGCTAAAGAAAGGATTGGGCCACTTGCTGCATTTATTATTATTGTCTTTTATTTACTCGCACTTTATTTACCTACATTATCAAAAAACCCTAAAAATATGTTTGCTAAGTATTTGCAGAGAATTCCTATTCCAAGCCACTCGTCAACACCTTCTGCTCCTCGTTGGGTTCGATACTCTTACTTATCGAAAATACTGCGATACACCCCCTATACTTGTGGGTCATCAATATGTAGATGAGTGTGATGTCGATGTACCTCCCCCCAAGCTTAGGCTTTTGGCCTAAGTGGATATCAATCCCAAGCTAGCCAAGATGGAGCGCCTCCATAATATGGCAAAGAAGTGCCTTCATCCTGATATGAACTCGAGGACGCCCCAGCGTAGTGCGTAGAGTAGTCGTAAGAGGGCACTTCCCCTTGGTGCTGCCCATGGAAACCAAGCAAGCGAAGCTGCTCGTCCACCTCCTCCTTGGAACGCGACCATGGCATCCTGCAAATACTGAACAAAGTGGACTGTGGCAAAGGAATTTCCCTCTCGTCTTCGTCAGTAAACACCATCCTGTAAACTAAATTCTCGGTTCTAGAGTCAGTAGTAACAAAGTGATGTGTTTTCATAGCAGCAAGATCAAGCCTTTGTGGAGTCAACACAGTGTCATTAGGATCCACAGAAAGTTCTAAGGCAACAACCATGCATGTGGTAATAATGCCCCCATAAATAGATCCTCTAGTGGCTAGGCGACGAGCAACTAGGGAACCAAGATTATACTTGGTATCATTATTAAGTGCAGCAGCGAGGAAGGCTAAATGATAATTAGAAATATTACTAGTGTTCTCCCTACCAAGAATGCTAGTGGCAAGATAATAAGCAAAATATGTAAGAGCTGGGAGTTGAATGTTTCTTATCTTCCCACGCTGGGCTGTGCGGTCATCGTCATTTGTCACACTTCAGTAGAGCTCCAGCAAATCAGCGGGTTGACCTTGGATCTTCTTCACTGTCCCAGTCATGCCTATGCCTATAATGCTGCAAAATCTTTTTGATGGCATGGTAATAGGCAGATTATAAATTTTGAACGAAACAGTTAACCGATAAGGGGTGTTAGTGAAAACGAAACTTTCAACAAAAGTTTTGGTGAGCACGGCATATTGCTCACTCTCATCCTCCATGTAAGTGGTCAGACCAACCCTCTGAACAAGGAGTAAGAAATCATCGAGGATCTCTGCAGCTTGCAAAAAGGCAAAGCAAGGGAAGGTAGATGGGTGAGCATCTCCCGCATCTCCTTCATGTCCAAAGCGTGGTGCAATAAGATCTTCATTATATGATGGCCTAAATTAAGAAGCTGATCTTGAAGACCTTGCCCTCCTGGGTGTGTCCCTCTCAAATACTTCTCCAAAAGTGTGGTTGTTCATCTCTGCTATTCTGAAAATTAAACATCCATCATACAAGTGATTGCAAATTGATTACATAATGGAAGGAACTACTCATAGGGACTTGTAAGAGGCCTAAACATGCATCAAAACAATTTCTCTAAGCATTGAACAAGCTTACAAGATCACATAACCTGTCACCTATAGTAGCAAAATACTCAAGATATAATCCACTAATCACAAATCTACTTGGACAAGCGGAGGAGTCACATACCGGAGATCAAATGCTCCAAATCTTAGCAGTAAAGATGTGCTGAGAAAGGAGATCGAAAAATCGCGAGCAAGAATAGCAAGAACGCGAGTTTGAGTAATGAACTAGTGTTTTCTCAGGAGAGAGAAAGAAGTGGAAGGTGAGAGAATAAGTGGAGGGTCAGGGGTGGCCCACACCATGGCCAGGCGCGCCCCTGGTGTGGCCGCGCCACCAGGTGGTGTGCCTGCCTGGTGGGCCCCTTGGATCACTCCAGGTACTTCTCTGCCCCTTTTTAACGTAAAAAATTAATATGAATTTTCTGGAATTTTTCGAGACACTTTATTTTTTAGCAATTTTAAGGTATTGATGAATGATTTTCTAGCAGAAAGATAATTTTGGAATGATGCAATAGAAAAACAAAACTAAAACTTCAGAAGTTCTAAGACACTCTAATATGCAAGCAACTAGCAATAGAAAAGTAAACTAAGTGAAAGCAAAAATTAAAATGGATAAAATAAAAGTAAGCAAGGGCAGTCATGGTGAAAACATTGTTTTGTTCATTAAAATCCCTTTGTTAACAAGGTTGATCATGTCTTGTTACCAAAACAATTTTATATGAAACAAAACTTTGTATTCCACTAAATAATTATGTTACCTCAACCTTGATAGTAATGGTCCCAATCATAATAGCTTCATATTTTTCTTGTGGTATGGGACAATATATTTCTCCAACTTGGATGCCCTCAATATTTTCAATTGAATTTAAACCATAATTCCCATCAATCTTCTTGGGGAAATAGACAGTATGCTCCTTGTCATTAACATTAAAAGTTACCCTTCCTTGATTGCAATTAATAACAACACCTGCAGTATTAAGAAAAGGTCTCCCAAGAATAATAGACATATTATCATCTTCAGGCATTTCAAGCACAACAAAGTCAGTTAATATCAAGCAATTATGAGCCACTTGAATAGGAACATCCTCACATATACCCACAGGAATAGTAGTAGATTTATCAGCCATTTGCAAAGATATATCCGTTGGTATTAATTTCTCCAATTGAAGTCTCTTGTAGAGATAAAAAGGCATAACACTAACTCTTGCTCCCAAATCACACAAAGCGGTTCTAACATAATTATTTTTAATAGAACAAGGAATAGTTGGAATCCCTAGGTCTCCAAGTTTCTTTGGAACCTTACCATTGAAGGAATAATTAGCAAGCAAAGTAGAAATTTCTTCATTAGGGATCTTTCTTTTATTAGAGACAGTATCCTTCATATACTTTGAATAAGGAGGTAATTTAATAGCATCAGTTAAAGGAATTTGCAGAAATAAAGGTTTCATCCACTCACAAAACTTATTATAGTGTTCGTGTTCCTTTGACTTGTGTTTCTTATCAGGGAAGGGCATAGGTTTTTGGACCCAAGGCTCCCTTTCACTACCATGTTTCTTAGCAACAAAATCTTCCTTAGTGTATTTAGTATTCTTAGTGTGCCTTTCAGGTTCTTCTTCAACTTTTTCTTTATTAGGAGCATCATTTTCCTCATTACCACTTTCAGTTTCAACATCAGAGACAGATATAGTATTAGGATCTTTAGCAGGTTCAGAAGACTCTACAATAGTTTTATGTTCTTTTTCCTTTTCTTAGGAGAAGTACCACTATTGTCAATTTGTTGAGAATCCTGCTCAATTCTTTTGGGATGCCCCTCGGGATATAGAGGATCCTGAGTGGCAGCACCACTTCTAGTTCTAATTTCATAAGCATGTTTTTCTTTAGCAGCATTCACTGGCAAATCTTTTTGTACCTTAATAAGCTGATCAATTTGAGTTTGAACCATTTGGAAATGTTTAACAAGCATTTTAACATCATTGGAGGTTCTTTCCACAACATCCTTCAACTCAATAATAGCTCTAGAGTTTTCCATTAAATGATTTTGCACCCTTTTGTTAAAATTATCTTGCTTAACAATAAAAATATCAAATTCTTCTAAGCACTGACCAGGAGGTTTAGAATAAGGAATATCACCTTCATCAAAATGTTGGAGAGAGTGTACCTCAATAGTGGATGAGTGCGAGA
Source organism: Avena eriantha (assembly GCA_910589775.1). Lineage (NCBI taxonomy): Eukaryota > Viridiplantae > Streptophyta > Magnoliopsida > Poales > Poaceae > Avena > Avena eriantha. Next base: position 377,842,535 of record OU342741.1, read on the forward strand.
TTGGCTTACATAATTCTTCTATAGGAGGTAAATTCTTCACGTCTTCAGCTTTAATAACCTTCTCCTTAAGTCATTTCTTAGCTTCCTTCATCACTTCATCATTTAGTTCAATCACTCCCCTCTTCTTTGATATTGGTGTTGGCTCACACACAACTAACTCAGGTGGAGTTGACTCAGGTGAAGTCTAGTCATCATAATTCTTGCTTATTTTAGCCATTAATTCCTCAGCTTCTTTAGGAGTTCTCTTCCTGAAAACACAATCAGCACAACTATCCAGGTCTGTCCTAGATTCTTCAGTTAGTCCATTATAATATATATCAAGAAGCTCATTTTTAGGTAATGGACATCCAGGCCGTGCATGAATCAAGGCACAAAACCTTGCCCATGATTCAGGCAATATCTCCGTTTCTCCCTGTTTAAAATCAAAAAGTTCCTGGAAAATGGCATGTCTAGCACTAGGAGGGAAATATTTCTGAAGGAAAGTACTAATCAAGCAATCAGGGCTATCAATAGATCTAGGAGGTAAATTATTAAACCAAGCCTTAGCTTCTCCTATTAGTGAAAAAGGGGGAACAATTTAGCAACAAAGTAGGTGCACATCTTAATATCATCAGAAAATAGGCCACTCATGGTAGAAAGCTCAATCATATGTGCTACAACACTTTCATTCTAAGTCCCACAAAAAGGTTCTTTCTCAACAATGGTTATGTAAGATAAATCAAGAGAGAAATCATAATCCTTATCTTTAATGTTTATGGGAGATGTAGCAAACTTATCATTACGAGATAATTTGGGTTTTATAGTACGCCTCTCAAGGAGACTCTTAATAGCACTCTTACCATGAGTATTTTGACATTCTTTAATAAATTCATCAATCATTTCTATATATCCATCTTCAATATCATAGCTCTCTATAGACTCAGGTGAACTGATAGGTGTAGCAGTGTCTTCATTCGGAGTTTTAGTATTTCCAGCTATAGTTCTAGCAATCGTAGCATCTAGGAAAGGACCTAATGAACCACTCTTATCAAGCACAGTAGAAGCAGCATCATAAGTATCAGAAGTTTCAGATTCAGCAGAAGTAGCAGTATGTGTAGCATGTGTATGTGGTGGTGTAAGGAGCTTACTCATCACAGATGGTGAATCAAGAGCAACAGAGGTGTTCAAAACTATACCTCTCCTTGTAGTGGATGGTAATATAGGAACCTTTCCATCACGAGATTTACCCATGATGAATGGATGGCAGCGAACAATAGTGATTCCAAGTGAATTTGATAAATAGAGCTATGTTCCCCGGCAACGGTGCCAGAAAATAGTCTTGATGACCCACAAGTATAGGGGATCACAACAGTCTTCGAGGGAAGTAAAACTCAATTTATTGATTCGACACAAGGGGAGCCAAAGAATATTTATAAGCCTTAACAACTGAGTTGTCAATTCAGCTGCACCTGGAAACACTCTTGCTCGCAGTAGTTTATCAGTAGCAACAGTTTTGTAATAGCAATAGCAAAGTAAAAGCAGTAGTAAAAGTAAAGATAGCAGTAACAATTGCAGTAAACAGTAGGATTAAAACACGATAGGCATATGGATGGATGGACGGGCATTCCATGGACAAGAAAATTCATATAGCAATCAAGATCTAGGGCATTTGCAGATAAATAAGGTAAAGCATCCAAGTACTAAATAATCATAGGCATGTGTTCCATATATAGTCATACGTGCTCGTAATGAGAACTTGCACAACATCTTTTGTCTTGCCAGCCCGTTTGTAGCGGGGCCTCAAGGGAACTACTAGCAATTAAGGTGCTCATTTTAATAGAGCACCGGAGCAAAGCATTAACACTCTATGAACACACGTAATCCTCATATCATAGCCATGCCCTCCGGTTATCCCGATTATTGTCACTTCGGGGCCTTTGGTTCCAGACAATAATATGTGTATATAACTTGAAGGTATGATCATAAACAATACTATCATCATGAATCAATAACATGTTCAGATCTGAAATCATGGCACTCGGGCCCTAGTGACAAGCATTAAGCATAACAAGTTGCAACAAAGTCAAAAAGCACTAATAATAGATACTAGGCACCATGCCCTAACAATCTGATGCCATTACATGAATGATCTCATCCAATCCCTACAACCCCATAGCCTACAGCGGGGGATTACTCACTCATGGATGGGGGAATCATGGATGGTTGATGGAGAAGCGACGGTGATGATGGCGATGATCTCCTCCAATTCCCTGTCCTATCAGGGTGCCAGAACGGAGTTTCTGGTTCCAAATCGCGGTTTCTGGTGGTGGTGGTGGCGTAGCAGAACTCTATATGGAAAAACGTCGACCCCCCCCCTGAGTTTTTAGGTCAAGGGGCATCTTATAGGAAAAGAGGGAGGCCGAGGGGGTGCCCAAGGCGGCAACACCCCTCCCAGGCCCTCCTCTGTCTCGTCTTCTGTCTTCGTGAGTCTTCTGGTGAAATAGGATTTTCGGCATATTTTCCGGGAGTTTTCCCAATATTTGATTTTCTACACAAAAACTAGACACCAAGGTAATTCTGCTGAAAACAGCATCAGTCCGTGTTAGTTGTATCCAAATCACACAAGTTTAGAGGAGAAACAATAGAAAAAGTTTTCGGGAAAGTAGATACGTTTTGGACGTATCACATATCAATCACTGTCTCTGAAGGATTGCTTAGATAGCATCAAATGTCACTCGGTTAAACAATGATCATAAATGTGTGTTCAGGTATCCAAAGGGGCATGTAGAGGCATTATGCATCAAGATCAAGATTTGTTCTCCTGTGTGACAGGAAGATACATTGGTCCCATGATGTCTACGCACTTCTATTCTTGTAGACAGTTGTTGGGCCTCCAAGTGCAGAGGTTTGTAGAACAACACCAAGTTTTCCCTTAAGTGGATCACCGAAGGTTTGTCGAACTCAGGGAGGAAGTGGTCAAAGGTATTCCCTCTCAAGCAACCCTGCAATCAAGATACAAGAAGTCTCTTGTGTCCCCAACACACCCAATACACTTGTCAGGTGTATAGGTGCACTAGTTCGGTGAAGAGATAGTGAAATACAAGTGGTATGAATAAAAGACAACGGTGCTAGAAAATAGCTTGATGGCGTGGAAGAGACTAAAGGCAAACTGAAATAAAGATGGAAGCAAGCAAACATGTAATAGATCTAATTGCAAACGGTGTTTCAATGCTTAGAAACAAGGCATAGGGATCATACTTTCACTAGTGAACACTCTCATATAAATATCTTCTCTTTATGATACTACTCTTAACTACTCTCCGGTTGGACACTCTAATCAATGGTAGGGCTATAACAACACACCTCAAAGTTCGCTTTTTCCCATCTAGATAACCCCACACTGTCACCTTGAGCACTAGATGGTTCCAACAAACACCAGAATTTCATAAAGACATCCAACTCCAAATATAACTCATAACAAGTATTTGTAATCTCTAGCCTAAGTGCCACCATGGTGTGCACGCTGTCACTTTCACACACATGGGGAGAGCAGAAATCTATTAAAGAACTTGAGTAGCAAGGTAGATCTACTTGATTACAAAGCTCATGATCACAGTATGATCATGCATAGAGAGATATCAACACATAGCTACCGGTAGAACCCTTAGCCTCGAGAGAGAACTACTCGCTCCTCATCATGGGAATCATCAACGACGATGGAGATGGTGGTGGAGATCGATGGAGATGGCTCCGGGGGCACTTCCCCGTCCCGGCAGGGTGCCATAACAGAGACTTTCTTTCCCCCAAATCTCCCCTTCGGTGGCGACGGTGCTGCGGAACTTTTCATGGCTGGAGGCTATTCGATTTAGGGTTTATGCATCGGGAGGCTTCTTATAGGCGAAGAGGCAAGGTCGGTGGGTGGCCAGGGGCCCACACCACTTGGTGGCGCCGCCAGGGCTAGCTCGCGCCACCATATGGTGTGCCCACCCTGGTGCCCTACTCCGCCTCTACTTCGTGTTTCCGTGTTGCTCCAGAAAAATAGGCATATTGGCTTTTGTCCTGTCCAATTCCGAGAATATTGATTTTCTGCCTTTTCTGGAACCAAAAATAGAAGAAAACAAGCAACTGGCACTGTGGAATCTTGTTAATAGGTTAGTCCCAGAAAACATATAAAAATACCTCGAAGTGTTGACAAAGCAAAGCAAAGTAGATACTAAACAAGCATGGAACATCAAAAATTATAGATATGTTAGGAACGTATCAATATCCCCAAGCCTGACTCCTGCTCGTCCTCGAGTAGGTAAGTGATAAAAAAGAATAATTTTTGAGGTGACATGCACCATCATAAACTTGATCAAAGTATTCGTAAAACATTGATAGCTGGGATAAAGGTACTCTAACATGAACATGAAAGATAGAGTTCTAACAATAAGACATAGCAACTATGTTATAACATGAAAATGTACAAACAAAAGATTCATGAATAACAATGCTTTGCAAGAAGTTTGTTTGTTTCACATAAAGAAAACATAGCATAGTGGCATTCAGCTTGTCCCTCATAGAGTAGCAAACATATATGCATAGGACACCTTCAAAGTTCATAAGAGTGACTAGATACAAATAGTTTAAGTACAAGCAATATCAAAGTTATGCATCAATCAACAAGTCTTGGGACAATGCACATAGAACTAAGAATGGCCACTATGCTCTCAAAATGCATAAAGATAGAAGGTGGAGACTCAACATAAAAGTAAAAGAAAGGCCTTCATAGAAGGAAGCAGAGATTCAAGTCTCATAAAGAGCTTCCAAAAATTATGGTACTTATTAGCTTTCAGCTCTCATTGCCCCTATCATAAGCATCTTGAAGTGATTAAGGTTAAAGTGAACAAACTATGGAGTATATGCTTGACAAAGTATAAGTTGGAAATATCATGTCCCTTGAATACGAGGGCCGCTCCTCATGCTACTCAAGTTTAGTTACCGGTAAGTTCTTATCATAGTAAGTACATGTGTATCATAGAGAACCGCCAACGGGGTACCCCTTGCCCGATGATATGGAAGAATCCCCATATCAAAATAACAAGGCAAGCAGACAATGAGCATCTCAGCAATCTTCTTATTTACCATGGGAAAATGGTGATTTTTTCTCTCTTTCCTCTTTTCTCATAACTTTTTTTTCTTTTTCTCTTTTTTCTCAACATCTGACTCTTTTTTTATGAGAAGAATGCTTCATAGACAGCTCATTATGGTTACACTACAGGTTTCCACCATGACGGCATGGATTAGATCGGCGGCCCAGGCGTTTCTCTAACACACATACATAACTCCATGGACTTACAAGCTCCCCTTTCATTTCACACCGACGACATCCATAGACAAAAGAGTATGATATCAACTAGGTACAAAGTACAAGTGCAATGTTGAAAGCGTTCCCCGTGATAGCAAGGTTCTGCTAATCCCCAACATATAAGTGCAAGCATATACAACATAGACAACACAATGTTTCAAGTTTATTAAGGGCAAGAAAAGTAAAGTGTGCCATCAAGTTCGTGAGAGCTTTAATCACTAGTTTTCTCATAACAAGTTTAATTCAGAAGGTAGATAAAAACATGAATATACTTGGAATGGAAAATGCTAATATGTAGGTATGGTGGACTCTTTGGAATAACTTGGTTTTAGGAGTTGGATGCATGAGTGGAACTCATACTTGGTTATGGAGGCTAGCAAAAGACTGGGAGCGACCAACTAAGAGAGGAATAATGTCCATAATCATGCAGAGCAACAAAACATCATTAATCAAAGCATAAAGTGATACTACAAGTCGAAAACTAAAGGATCATAAAGGCTATGGTGACTTGGGATAGTCATAACATGGTGTGAGCATGCGCCAAGTCAACCCAAATAAAGCATTAAAGGAGAATACCACAATACTATGCTTTAATATGCTAAAACAACGCATGATTCTTCCAAGGCACATTAAGCAATCTCAATTGTTTATAACATGTCATGCTAGAGCAAAGATCACTAAGCATAAAGCCAAAAAACTATCAAGCATGGCATGAAAAAGCATAGGCCACAGCCAAAAACAAGCTCCTTTTACCACTTAAGCATGAATTTTCCTACTCTTTTCCAATCCAAACCAAACTATTTGAAAACCAATGCATGAAAGAGGGGGTCCAACCAATTTATTCAAGCAAACTAATAAAACCAAGCAAACGAAAGCCAAAAACAAAAAAAGAAGACGCTCCAAGAACAACACAATTGTGCATGAAACAATAAAAATGAAGTGTTTGGAACAAACCTGGGATTTTTATTGATGAAGAAGGGGATGCCTTGGGCATCCCCAAGCTTTGACGCTTGTACCTCTTGAATATTTCTTAGGGTGACACAGGGTGGTATCCCCAAGCTTGAGATTTAGTCTATTCTTCATCTCCTTACATCATTCTCTCCATACACCTGAAATTTTTCCTTCATACAAAACTTCACACAATCTTTATTAGCAACATTAGTGCACTCAAGATAATAAGTCTTTAGGTTTAGTTTCAACACCAATAAAACTTCCATTAAAACAAAATCTACTGTAGCACTTCCCTCAAAAAGCTCAATTCCCCAAAAAGAACTCAAAAAGGAATAAACAAGAAGCAAATGCAAATAATGGCAGAAATCTGTCAAAACAGACCAACAGGTAAAAACCAATTTTTCGAAGACCTTCTGTTGCTCAAATCGGAAAGTGTTGAACTAACGAAAGTTAGATAACAACCTGGGGCAGAAGCACAAAAATTCACGCCTCAAAACTACGTACAGAGATTTTACATGAAGTTTTACAGTGGAGCACAAAAATCTGTTTCGGGACAACAACTTTCCCAAGCATTACATCTCTCTCATTAGAGGTTACTCTTGGCACCAAAAGCAAATAAAAGGATAAGGAGCGGTTATTATAGAGGTAATAACTTCCGAGACTCATCTAAAACTTTTGGGTTATCTCCCAATAAGTACTTTTCTTTAACACCTTTAAGTTAGGCTTGATAGTTTGAGAAGATGCTCACATAAGAAATATGAATTGAAGTAAAAGAGAGCATCAAGAAGCAAATTCAAAGCACATTTAAGTCTAACCCACTTCCTATGCATAGGAATCTTGTAAAGAAACAAGTCATGAAAGCATAAAGCAACAAGCATAGTAAAGCAAAACAAGTGCAACTTCAAACCTTTCAACATAAAGAGGGGAAACTTAATATTGTTGAAATACATAAAACCATGTTTCCCTCTCTCATAATAACTTTTGAGTAGCATCATGAATAAAATCAACAATATAACTATCACAAAAAACATTTTTATCATGAGCCACATGCATAAAAGAATTAATACTCTCCACATAAACATAGTCATTCTTATTAATTGTAGTGGGAGCAAATTCAACAAAATAGCTATCATTATTATTCTCATCACAATAATCATCAAATATAGGAGGCATATTGTAATCATAATTAATTTTCTCCTCAATAGTAGGTGGACTAAAAATATTATATTCATCATTGTAATCATCATATATTGGAGGTAAAGTATCATCAAAGCAAATTTCCTCCTCAAAAGATGGGGTACTAAAAAGATCATTTTCATAAAAACTAGCTTCCCCAAGCTTAGACTTTTCCATAGCATTAGCAATAATGGTGTCCAAAGAATTCATACTAACTACATTGCTATTAGCATGCAAATAAAGTTCCATAGGTTTTTTAATTTTCTCTTCAAACACTTCATGTCCTAACTCAAGATAAATACTATAAAGCTCTCTAATTTTTGTTGTTGTTTTCCATTAAGCCTAATTAGTGAAAACAAGAAACAAAAAGACGAAATTGCAGAATCTAAAGGAAATAACTTCGAGCACTCACACCGGAGGATGTGAGTACCTTTTACCTTACCTCCCCGGCAACGGCGCTAGAAAATAGCTTGATGTCTACGCACTTCTATTCTTGTAGACAATTGTTGGGCCTCCAAGTGCAGAGGTTTGTAGAACAGCAGCAAGTTTTCCCTTAAGTAGATCACCCAAGGTTTATCGAAGTTAGGGAGGAAGTGGTCAAAGGTATTCCCTCTCAAGCAACCCTGCAATCAAGATACAAGAAGTCTCTTGTGTCCCCAACACACCCAATACACTTGTCAGGTGTATAGGTGCACTAGTTCGACGAAGAGCTAGTAAAATACTAGTATCGATATAAGACAACGGTGCTAGAAAATAGCTTGATGGCGTGTGTTGGGGATATACTTTTCGGGTATCCTCACAATTCCTCACTGACCAGGGTGGCCCACTTCAGGTTAGAGGTTTGCTTCACGGGCGGCCTAGTCAGGGGGAGGAGACGGAGTCCAGTCCGGCTACGGGAAGGCCCAGAAGACTTACCGACATAGGCCCATATTGTTACTTGTAGTTCAAGATGTACTCTGTAACCGACTCTTAGTCGTAGCCGGATAGATCTCTCCTATAAACCCTAGGCCGGATATCTATATAAGACGTCCTAGGGAGAGCCTTTAGGGCACCACCTGATAACCCTCATAATAGTCTACAATCTCAACTCGCACAGGCAAAAACCCTTGTAACCCATATTCCGGCTCTGCCGTATTACTGGATTGCTAGCAGGAGTAGGATCCGTCCAAAGCCGGTGGATTTGAACCTGGGTAAACTTGTGTGCTCACCGTCCCAGAACACCGTACGTCTCACACCCCTCTCTTCCACACGCCTCGAGGATCCCCCATGGCGTACTTGTCATCAATCCGACAATAGTTGGCGCCCACCGTGGGGCAAGTGAGCTTCGGACCTGCGTTCTGAGCGGAATATTCAAGAATCGGAATCGGCGAGACTATCGCCATTGGTCGCATCCTCTACGCCAGTGACGTCCCTCTCATTGTTCTCGACGAGACCTGGATTCCGGCTAGGGAAGCCGTGGCTGTTTATACCATCATGTCTTTCAGCGAGTTCGATGTATACATCGGATTTGCTGAACCCGCCCCACGCACCCCAACGGTGATGATAGAGGCAGAAGAAATTTCTGGATCCCCTTTGTCCGCGGAGGCGGCAGAGTTTCGGATCTCGGAAAAACCTAATCCCACCTAGCCTGCACCTATTGTGGATATAGTGGAGAAAGCTGAGCTTGAAGCAGATCTTGCGGTTCAAGTCGAATCTGGAGTGTACCTCCCTGGTGAGGTCGAATCCCAAATCGATCTGTCTGCCGAGGTCAAAATCCAGGAGGAGCATAGCAACAACCTTGGTTCCGGCTCTGCCAACGCCGGAACAGATCAACTGTTCCTGAGGCATACGTTGAGGCGCATGATACTGCAAGACGCTAGCGTGGATGAGGTTCTCGAAACCATCAGGATCTTCGGGGAAGCCCACGAGGAAAGCCGCAACTACCTCAAGACCCACACGTCGCACTTTGTCGGATACGTTGGATCCGGATCCGGCTCTGCCGATGCTGGAGAAAACACCGACTCAGTGCTGGAAGCGATCGGAACAAACACTGACTTACCCGCATCTTCGGATGACTCGATGACGTCGGTAGATTTTCGAAAGTTCTCCGTGGAGTATGAAGAGGAGTATAACTCCAAAGCTGCAGAAGAAGGAGAAGCCATGGATGAAGGATCCAGAGAAAACTCTCCCAAAACGCAGGATGACATGGATATCGGAGATAATCCCGAGGTACAGATGTCCGAAAGTACCGATCAGAGCTTGACTCCGGGAAACGGACCCAAAGCCGTCTTTGCTACCGGCGCTGCCAAGAAGACAAAGAAGAGGATCAAGAAGAACAAGACCTCGGCAAAAGAACTTCCAGCAGAGGAGGTGATTGCTGAGGAATATGAAGAAGACTCGGATGGAGCACTTATCCTAGACGAGCCCAAAGAAAAGTCGGTGGATGGACACGTGATCACTGAAGGTGCGCGTAAACTCATCGATGCTGCATTAACCACACCTATTCCTACAGCTGTAGAACTTACTGCTGAAGAGCTAGACGAAAGGGCCCAGGCCCTAGAAGCGCATCGCCAAGTACTCCTCGATGAAGCCAAAAACCTTGAGGAAGAAAAGAAACGCATGGAAGCTGCGGAGAAGTACAACTCTCGGCAGCATCAGAAGACCAGGAAACATCACACTCATGACGACCAGTTCCCGCAGATTCACAAAGTCCTCTTTGGAGGATACCATGGGATGCCTCGGCGCGACAGCAACAGAGACTGGGTGTATCCAACACTAGTACAAAACACCATTGCGGCTCGAGAAATCCTATCAAGTAATCTAGGCCCAGAGCAGATTCGATTAGGCATTAAACTACTCAACAAGGGTCTGGAGCAGCAGAAGGCCGCCCTATTCGGAAGCAGAAAACTGGTCTCCCAATCTGACCAATGCCACACGGATCCGGCCTGGAATGACGTAAGACCCCAGCGTGTTCCGGAACAGCATCACCGTTCTGACCGTCGAGAAGACAACTACTCAAGAACCGGATCTTCAGGGTAGCATCACAAAGCTACATGTGACTGGCGCAACGTTGCCCCAGCTACGGAGCAAGAGGCAATCGCTGCACTGAATCCGAAGAATCCTCCCCGGCGAGAGTCGAACAATCGCAGGGAAGAAGATAAAGAGAAACGTCGGGAGGAGGATCGTCAAAGAATGCCACCTCCTAGACACACAAGCCGTCCTGCTGATGGACGAAGGAACAACGGACACTGTATTGAGTCAAGCCGGCAGGGGGCTCGTCCTAATGAAGATCCTCCCCGGAACCGGAATAACGACGCTCTGGACGGAGGCCGGCGATCAGCCGGAAATCATCCAGCTGCTCCACCCTCTCCACCAAGTAGCCATCACAACGGCTCCCAAGGAGGCCAAGGAGGGCGTCGTGGTGGAGGAGGTGGTGGCAGAAGCCGAAATCCGGCTCCAAGGCACTGCATCCACAGCCGTCATTCGGGACGATCTTTATCCCCAAGTGACGCAAGGCACAAGATTAACTCCAATATAGAGGCGCGGTGCTATGAAAATAATGATATATACGTGGGCCCAAGGTGCTTCGGACCACGCATAAGAGCTACAAAATTCCTGGAAGGATTTGCTATCTCAAGACATATTCAAGCCTATGACGGTATAGCTCGGCCAGATACTTGGCTCCAAGATTTTTTCTAGGCTTACTGTATTGCCAAAGGCGGAAACAACCTGGTCGCAACCTGATATCTCCCACTCATGTTGCGGAAGACGGCACGATCATGACTCAATGAACTTCCAGAGAACACCATCCACAACTGGTATGACATGCAAAGCGCGTTCTTTCGTAATTTCGAAGGCACATATTGGAGTCCTTGTATGGTAGGAGACCTATAACAATGCACCCAGAAAGCCGGAGAAACTTGCCGGGATTACCTCGGACGATGGATCGACACCAAGAACTCCTGTGAAGGAGTAAATGAGCAAACTGCGATTGAAGCTTTCATTGCAGGACTCCCAATTGGTCTACTACGCCATCGCTTGAAGTGTGACAAGGTCACTGATTTGGGAGAGATGATAGAAACAATGAGCAAATATGCATATGCTGACGATGATGCAGAGGATTACTTAACGCCCTAGCTGTGCCATAGTTGGCAAAACAACCAAAGAAGCAAGCTCAAAGCGCAAGAACACCTCGGAAGAAAAGCCCAACGCGGAAACGACAGTGGTTACTGCTACTTTCGGGTCTGGAGGACGAGGAGGGCGCGGCGGTGGTCGCGGACACGATCGCGGGACATCAAGAGTCTAGGGTAGAGGAGATCAACAACCCGGCAAAACCTACTCCTGGGCCGACATTGCCAATAACCCATGTGTGCATCACTTAGACGCCAATGGGGGCTCGTCCCACACAAACACCGAGTGTTGTTTCAATGATGACATCAAGAAAGATGATACCGCTGGCTACAGGGCTGAGCGGAAGAAGGGAAAGAAGAATCCCGAAAAAGACAAAGAGACCAAGGATGATTCCGACATGGAGGAAGCTGATGCTTCAAATCCCAAGCCGGAAGGGAAAAAGAATTTCGCGACAAAGAAAGACACTTACGTCACCTTCCTCGGGTCTCAACCAGCTAAGGTCAAGAAAGCAGTTCTACATGAGCTCAACGCAATAGTTCCGGCTGTCCCTCAATTCTTGGACTGGTCGGAAGTGGCAATCACCTTTGACCGTGCTGATCATGACCGGAGTACCTAGGGAACTTGCCGAGCACTCTTTAAATGTACACCCGAACACTAAACCCGTCAAACAGTCCTTACGACATTTTGGAGATGAAAAGCGTAAGGCAATAGCTAAGGAACTAGCCTGACTCGAGTTAGCCAGATTTATAGAAGAGGTCATCCACACTGAGTGGTCGGCCAATCCTGTAATGGTCCCTAAAAAGGACACCACTGATTAAGGATGTGTGTTGATTATACTGCCTTGAACAAGGCTTGTCCCAAAGATCCGTTCACTCTGCATAGGATTGATCAAGTTATCGATTCTACGGCAGGCTCGGAACTCCGATGTTTTCTCGACGCATATTCCGGTTATCACCAAATCCGGATGAAGGAATCTGACAAAGTCAAAACTTCATTCATAACTCCCTTCGGAACCTTCTGCTTCGTTATGATGCCTTTTGGGCTCAAGAACGCAGGAGCTACGTACCAACGCACTATGCAGCGCATCCTCCATGACCAAATCGGACGCAATGTACATGCATATGTGGATAATATTGCGGTGATGTCCAAAAAGAAGGAAACCTTGATTTCTGACTTGGAGGAAACGTTCGCCAATCTACAAAAATACAACCTAATGCTTAACCCGAAGAAATGCTTCTTTGGGATTCCAGCCAGAAAATTGTTAGGTTTTATCATGTGTCAAAGAGGCAGAGGTAAACCGAGACAAAATCAAGGCTATACTCAATATTTCCAGGCCAACTTGCCTAAAGGACGTTCAGAGACTAACTGGTTGCATCGCTGTAGTCAGTCGGTTTGTAAGCCGGCTCGGTGAAAGAGCCGCACCATTATACAAGCTCCTGAAAAGACCAAGAATTTCGTTTGGACCGACGAAGCTGAAGCTGCACTACAATACTTGAAAGCAGTACTCTCATCTGCTCCCATCCTCGTAGCACCGGAACCACAGGAACCGATGTTGCTCTATCTCGCTGCGACAAACAAGGTCGCCAGTATCGTCATGGTGGTGGAGAGACCAGAGGAAAATCAGGAACACCTGGTGTAGCGTCCGACTTATTATCTCAGCGAGGTCTTAACAGAATCAAAGCAGCGGTATCCACATTATCAAAAGTTGGCTTACGGTGTGTTCTTAGCATCTCGTAAGTTACGGCATTATTTTCAGGAACATCCAATTACCATGGTGAGCACAACTCCCATGAGAGATATAATCAACAATAGTGACGCCATATGACACGTCGCCAAATGGGGCATAGAGCTTTCAGCTTTCGACATTGAGTACAAACCTCGTACAGCAATCAAATCCCAAATCCTCGCTGACTTTGTCGCTGATTGGACAGTGACAACGGAGAGTATGACCCTGCTAGAGTCGGAATACTGGACCTAGCATTTTGACGGGTCTAAAGCGCTCGGGGGCTCGGGGGCTGGCGTGGTGCTCAAATCACCCCAAGGAGATGAACTTTTTTATGTACTGCAGATCCACTTCACGGTGACAAATAACATTGCTGAGTATGAAGCATTACTGCATGGAATCCGGATTGCTAAGGACATCGGCATCCGACGTTTAATGTGTTATGGAGATTCGGATCTTGTTGCTCAACAAGTGTCGGATATCTGTAAGGCAAACAAGCACATGGTGGCATATAGGGCTGTCGTGGATGAATTATCTAAATCGTTTGAAGGGTTTGAAGTTCAACACATCCCTCGAATAGAAAATGAGGAAGCAGATGCACTATCTCGAATAGGCTCTTCCCGGAAAAAGGTCCCGGATGGCGCTTTTCTAGAGCACCTCAAAGTTCCCTCTATAAAAGGAGTGGACGAGGAATATCCGACCAAATCCGACTCAACTTTAGTAGCAGTTCTGGCTATGATTCCCACCTGGACTCAACCCTACCTTGATTACTTGGTAGATGCAAAATTATCAGAAGACGAAGTTCTGAGCCGACAGATCATCCGACGAGCAAAAGCCTACACTATAATTAGTGGTGAGCTCTATAAGCGGAGTGCGTCTAGGGTATTTCAGCGCTGTGTATCTCTGGAAGAAGGAGTGGAGATCTTACGAGAGATCCATGAAGGCGAGTGTGGTCACCTCGCTGCAGCCAAATCTCTAGTGGCAAAAGCTTTCCGGCACGGTTTTTTCTGGTTTACAGCCAAGGCAGATGCCAAATGGCTGGTCAAGACGTGCAAGGGCTGCCAAAAATACGCCAAACAAGCTCATGTTCCGGCTGATAAGCTGCGAACAATACCTATAACATGGCCTTTTGCGGTCTGGGGGCTTGACATGGTAGGACCGTTTAAACGGGCTCCAAGTGGATTTACCCATCTCTTAGTGATGGTGGATAAATTCACAAAATGGATTAAGGCTAAACCCGTCACTAGTTGTGATGGAGCAACAGCCATAAGATTTGTCGAGGATGTTATAATTTGATACGGTTATCCACATAGTATTATCACGGACAATGGGAGTAACTTTTCTATGGGAGAGCTTGCTGAATTCTGCAATGAACAAAATATCCGTCTTGACATTGCGTCAGTCGCACATCCACAAGATAATGGACAAGTCAAAAGAGCAAATGGTTTAATCTTACAGGGCCTAAAACCAAGACTTGAAGCACCACTACGACGTGTTGCGGGGGCTCTGGCAGAGGAATTACCTTTTGTAATATGGAGTTTATGAACAACTCCAAATAGGTCAACCGTATGTACACCTTTCTTCTTGGTCTATGGAGCAAAATCAGTTCTTCCTAGGGACTTGATTCACACTTCTCCTAGAGTGGTCGCGTATATTGAAGAGGATGCCGAAATTTCTCGACAAAATGATCTCGACTTAGTCGAAGAAGTTCGTGTCGTTGCTGAGATGAGATCAACATCCTATCAGCAGAAGTTACGCAAGTATCATAGCCAGAGAGTCAGAAACCGATCTTTTAAGAAGGGCAATTTGGTTCTCCGGCTTGTGCAGCAAAGAAAGCACAAACTTTCCCCAATATGGGAAGGGCCATTTTTAGTTAGTCGAGTATTGCACAATGGTTCATACTACCTAACTGATATGTGGCCAGTCAAAGAAAGACCTGCTACTAAGACGAGAAAGAGAGATGGAGGCAGTACAAATCCGGATGAGTTAGACAGACCATGGAATATTGCTCAGCTACATCCCTTTTATTCTTAGTTTATTTTTCTTTGTAATCATATATGTGCACATGTTCAATGAGAAATAAAGTATTGGTTGCCTCAAATTTTTTCTGAGAAGTTTTTTACCATCTTATTTCTGAATGACCATGTCACAGTCGAAAATCCCAGAATACTCTAAAGTACTTTATGCTCATGTTTGTCCTGGTTTAGATTTCTGATTCTAAAATTGATACCTTTGGGTATAAATCTAAATTTTCTAGTCTATACTTTGGTTATTTGTCTGATTGCTGGATGCGGGCATTTTCCGAGTAGTGAATTGTTGGTACTAGAAGCCGGCTTTGGTTCTGAGTTTAAACTGGTTTAGCAATTGAGCTCCGTTGCTTGGCAAATTTTCTATGCTGAAAGTTGGCCGGCTCACGAAAGGGACGAGGCGGAAAGTCAGATAAACAATAAGTACAGGCAAAAAATACAAGTTCTGATGCAAACATTTCAGGCACAAAATATCAAAGCCAAAAGTGCTAAATAGATATGTTTAAAGGTTAGCACTAGCAAAAGTGTTATACTACTTATTTACAAACTCAAATTGTTTTTAGAATAACATATTGTTCTTCTGATATTCTATGATGCAAGAGGAGAGGTAAGAGCTCCTGGCTCGCTAGATACACCGGCCTCGGCTTGATAGCATTCCAAGATGTTCAAGTCCGATATGGTTTGATCATCGTCGGAAACTTCAGCAGTTTCTTAGTAAGGCGGAGGCGGCGTGTCCACGCGGGTGAAGAAGGGAGTGTCGTAGCTGGTAAAATCAGCTACGTGGAACCCATATCCGGCGCAGGAGTCCATGATGGCCTTGATGTCTTGCTCCTGTCCGTCTTCGTCCACCTTGCAGTACCCTCTCGTTACTTGCCAGATTTCCATGTTTCCATGGTGGCTCATAACCATGGTGAGAGTGTTTTGCACTGTGGTTCGCGCGTAGGACATGTTACAGTCCGAAACAAGCTGTGGCATATCCTTGGCCTTGTCTCGCACCTCAAAACCAGACATGCTATGCATATCCGGAACCTTGAGAACTTCGCCAATATCTTCGAGGGATTGGCGGAAGTCATGCAGCAAATCACCGACTTGAGTAAGCCAGCTGGTGCGAGACTCGGTAGAGGCTGAGTCCATCAAGTTCAGAGGACCTGCGCATATAATGCAAAGGGTAAGTCAAGAAAACCCGGACTCTAAAAGAGTCGGAAGATGCAGATAATTCTGAAAAAGGGAAACATACAAAAGATGACATCGTCGACTTTGGCCTTCTCGTCACGAAGACTCTAGAGTTCAGCCCAGAGTGCCTCAGAAATGTCCTTTTCTCTGAATAGCTCATTGCTGAGATCCGAGATTTTCTTATCTTGAAGCGTAATCTTGCGATCACGCTCATCGGTGGCCATGGAGGTGGATTCGAGAATTTGAGCAATGCTCTTCTCATGATCTGCCTTAAGTTTATCCAGCTCTTGGCGAAGTTCTTTGTTTTCCACCACCAAGGTCTTAAGATTCTCGGCCTCTTCGATCATAGCGTAGGAATGTTTTACCAGTGCTGTAAGTCAAAAGAACAACAGTTCAACAAAAAATCGATTCTAAAATAAAAGACAAGGTTTGAGTTTCGAAATGTTTACCTTCGGCCTCATCCTTGGAAACCTTCAGCTGTGCATTTTCAAGCCGGAGAGCTTTGATATCTTTCCGTTTGTTGCAAACATTCTTGTCGTGGTGGTGGCACGGCAGATGCCATGGATAGGCTAAAGATGGGGCCAATGAGTGCTAGGGGAATCCAGGGAGGGAGAGCGTAGTGATTCCATGCACAGAAGTTCTTGTATAATCTCTATCAATGGTGTTTACAAGTGTTCCTAAGGCTCTCAACAAGGAGACGATGTCTCTTACTCCCTGTTTACTAGCCCTCGAGTTCTACCTTAGACAGAGAATGATTGATCTATTGGCCGTCCCCCTCTATGGAGCCCCCGGTGCTCCTTATATAGGGGAGCCCGGGTTACAATTCTAGGGCACAGGTGGCAGCATATTCTACGAATATGCTCCTTTCCTAAAGCAGATGCTTCTTTTTTGCTCTTTAACGGCTCGTCCGAGCTTTGGACGTAACCCGCAGCGTCATCCTTGTCTTTTGGCGTCACCAGACACAGGATACGTCATCCGGCTTTGCCCGCGTCACCTTGGTCGCCCCTGACCCACTGGTCCTCTTCTTTACTTTACTTTGCACATGCTTCAGCTAATAAAGCCACCTTTTGACTAGCAGGGGATTCCTTCTCTTGGAAGCTAAGATAATCCGACTAGCATATAGCTAATCCGGCTTACCCATTTACATGCAAAACAGATAGACACGGCCGGCATAAATCTTATGCCGGCTGGACCATTGTCAAGGAAATGCCTCATTGGCTGGGACACACCGTGATTCGGCCTGCCTTGAGGTGACCCGGTCAGCACTTTGCTTTGACCGCGCCGTACCCCGGCTAACTCGGCCCTTATACCCCGGTGTTACCCTACCCGGGGGTATCCCCCCAACATTAGTCCCCGAAGCTGGTGCGGTCTTAGCAACTTTTAGTTGTTAAGGCCACAGCAGGTTCCCATGTCTGGATCTTTTGCTCCTTAGGCCGTATTATCTCGTAGCCTAGACTTTCTCTTCTTGCAACCCTTTTGCTCTTTCCGAGTCATTCCTCGTTAGGTAGGTCTTTCGCCTGCTTATCCGAGTTATCTTTCCTTCTCTCGTACGCTTCTCCACATCCTACGTGGAGGGTAATCATCATTTGCCTCATTTTAAGGGCCATGCGCATTTATCGCGCCGGTTACTGTCGCTGTGTCAGGCATAACTGTTGTAAACATCCCATTACTACAACGCCTCGTTAACCGTAACACCATGTCATGTCATGGGATCGCTTGCTCCCGTGGCCCCTCCTATGGCCTTGTTCTGATTGGCTGCTCGGGCCGCATACACGCTTGTTGCGTGAGGCACGTCACCCGCAAAGGATCCCACGACGCGCGTGCGGCACGGTTAAGTAGGGGGTGCGGGGCACTCCTAGGGGAAGTTCCCCCATTTGCGCCGCGCTCCAGTGCTCTTTCTCTCTTTCGCCGCGACTCCGCCGCCGCCGCCAGTTTTCTGCTTCACGAGCGCCACCGTGACCGCAACCACTCACATCCGTGCCGCCGTCCCCATTCACAGTTTCCATCACGGGGACTTGCGCTTCCCGCTTTCCTTCCTCTGACTATTTGTATTCTGATTATCCTGTCAAAAGCTTCCAATACACCATGTTTGAGGCAGAGGCAGTGGTGGCGCAATAGGAAGAAGGAGTGGAGGGCCGCGAGCGCGGTTGCTGGGACGGCTCCACCGTCCGCGAGGAGGACTTGGCCTGGCTCCACGCCTCCCGTTGCATTCCCACCGGTGTCGCCTGTCGTCTCGCCGCCAGTGAAATTTCTCCTTCCCCCAGGGAGGGGGAATACGTTGTGTTTCTTTCCCATTTCCAGCGTGGCTTCGGCCTCCCTACTTCTGATTTTTTTTCTTCGATTTCAGTTCCACTTACAAGCTGCAACCGCATCACCTCCCTGCAAACGCTATCACCTCTCTGTCTTCCTTTGCCGCCGGCATTGAGGGATCTCTGGCCAACCAAAGAACTTTGGATTAAGTTCTTTGGTCTGCGGAGGAACGTGGTTCTGGATAAGGAGCTTGCCCCGGAGGACAAGCACCTGACCCAATGCGACGTTGCCTCCATCTCTCCGCGCAAGCAGTCCGTGTTTTCCCGGGTTACCGGGCTCGAATCCTGCAAGGGCTGGGCCTGGACCTTCTTCTACGTCCGGAACACCTCCAAGGAGGACCAGATCCAGCTGCTCCCTTTCAAGCTTGGCCCTCCAGATGCTTCGCTTTGGGAGAGCATTCCCAAGCGTGCCACGGCCCTGGCGAATCAAGTGGCACACCGGATCATGGAGCTGCTCAAGGAGCGTCTCCGGGGGGAGGATATTATGATTACTTTTATCCGTAGCCGGGTCTCCCCCCTCCAGAAGCGAGCCCACAAGATCTGCTACCTTAGCGGCCCTCTCGATCCTCACCAGACTTCTTCCTTTGAGTTGGATAACTCGGTGGTCTACCGCCGGGTTAAGTCCATATTTAATATGGAGAAGGAGTTCTCCGAGGACTGGGAGTGGGGACTTGAGCCCTTCACCCGTGTCAACCCCCCTCCAAAGGTAAATCACCCTTTTTTGTCTTCCGAATCTTTTTCGTATGTCGGTTTTCCTTTGTAACTTGGCAATTATTCTCTCAGAAATTTCTCCAGCAACCATTGGAGGATGGCGAGGTGCTGGCGGGCAAATGGTTGGAGGACCGCACCGAGGAGGACGAGGTTGAGCCTGATCCAGAGGCCTTCCTACCTACCCCGGATGTCGTCAAGCGCAACGCTGGTAAGGACTCTTCTTTAAGGGATAGGCCAGACGATGATGATTCTGACATTGAAGTCCCTGAGGTACTTGATCCAGTTCTCATCTCTTACTTGCATCTATCCCATGTTCGAATGTTCAGCTAACCCGGACGATCAGGTCCATGAGGTTCCTCCCCTTGCCACCGGTGGCCTGGCCCGGACCCCTTCCCAAAAGCGCAGCTACCTCGGCCGCAGCTTCGAAGGCGCCGCCACCCCAGAAGAGGCAAAAGAAGTACGGGGTTAAACCCTCAGCCAAGCCTGCCACCAAGAGCATAGTTCAGAGGGCACCCAAACCTCAGGCTCCTCCTACCGCGGACGAATAACTCCTTTTAGCATTGCTACTTCAGATTTTTCCTTTGCTTGCTTTTCTGGTTGGTTCTCTCTTTTTGACTAGCTGTCCTTCCTTTTTTCTAGAGCTCATGTGGATATTTCTCAGAGCGGTTCCGGCATAGCCTCCTCACTCCGGAGCAGTCCCTCTCCCCCCGCAACGATGATTATCGCCCGCTCGGCCCTATTCAAGAGGGTTCTGCGGTTGCGCCTGACCAGAGCCTACCTCGCCAAGAGGAGGGCAACGTTGGCACGGAGGCTAGTGGGGCAGCTCGGGACACGGTGATGCCGGATCTCCCCAGCTCCTCGGCCTCTGTGCCCAATGTTGAGGTGCCAGTTTCACTGGCGCCGCCCCCAGAACCTCCAGTACCAGTACGAGTACCAGTACCAGTACCAACAGCAACAACAGCGACAACACCAGCACCAGCAGCACCAGTAGCAACAACGACAGCAGCACCAGCAACAACAACACCAGCAGGACCAGCAACATCAACACCAGCAGCAAGAGCCGCCAAGCCTCCCAAGGGAAAAGCTCCTTTGGCTCCCACCGGGTCTACTCCTTCCATCGCTGATATCTTTCGACAAGCTCCTCAACCCTCATCCGGCAAAGCCAAGAAGACCTCTAGGTCAGCCAAAGATGCTTCTTCCAAGTCTACTGCCTCCGGATCAGAGGGCAGCCAACAACTGGTTTTGCATACCAGCCCCGCTGCAGCTCAATCCGCCAGGCGGGAGGCCCACGTGAAGGGTCTTGTGGCGAGCTATACTCCGAGCGGCGAAAGTTACAGTCCACAACTCCTTGAGTATGTGAAGAACTAGAACGACGCCGAATTCGTTGATCCTCAAGACGATTTGCCAGAGAAGTTCGGCCCCGTAGAGTTCAGCGCCCAGATGAACTCTGCTACTAAGGCTATCCTGGCCGGATGATGGAGGTAATTCTTTTTCTCTGCCGTTGATATTTTATGCAATTAAACACTTGTAGATATAGCCCCTAGTCCTCGAGCCTCCGAGGGAATAACTTGTTATTCTATCGGATGCTTCTCATAGAGCTTAGTTTTTGTTCATAATGACATTAATTTGCAATAAATTTTGGGCTGGGTCTAGTTCCCTTGGCCCGTGTCTTATGTACTTCGAATATCCACATACCTAGAGCCAGGTTAAGTTCCACTTGGCCCGAGTCTTGTATACTTCGAATATCCACACACCTAGAGCCGGGTTAAGTTCCACTTGGCCCGGATCTTGTATATTTCGAATATCCACACACCTAGAGCCGGGTTAAGTTCCACTTGGCCCGGATCTTGTAGACCTCGAATATCCACACACCTAGAGCCGGGTTAAGTTCCACTTGGCCCAGATCTTGTATACTTCGAATATCCACACACCTAGAGCCGAGTTAAGTTCCACTTGGCCCGGGTCTTGTAGACTTTGAATATCCACACACCTAGAGCCGAGTTAAGTTCCACCTGGCTCGGATCTTTTAGACTTCGAATATCCACACACCTAGAGCCGGGTTAAGTTCCACTTGGCCCGGGTCTTGTAGACTTCGAATTATTTCTACTTTGCGTCTGAACTTTTGTCTCTTCCTTGCTTATTTCAGATTACCACTAACCGCCGAACCGCTGAGTTCCCGCGCCTGCTGGACTCCTACAAAGACATTCGCGGGCGTTATGGTAAACTCCTGGTGGAGTACCAGAAGAGGGGTTAGTTTCCATTCCTTTTCTTCCTTGTTCATTCAAACTTCTTAGGACTTATATGAATGTCTTGTCCGAATCATGCAGCCGAGGTTGAAGCTGAGAATAAAATTATGAGGAAGAACCTTGCGGAGATCAAAGGTAAACTCATCCCTTTCATATGATCATTGTACTTTCCTTGCCTCATCCAGTGGACACTCATACTTTGGGTCCTCCGGATCATGTTGCAGTTGCTCTCGACGATAGTGTCACCATGTCTGAACTGATGACCCACTGCCTCGAACAAGCAGGTAACTATGAAGATGAGCTGAAAAAGAAAGATGAGGAAATATCTCGGCTCAGGCAGCAGGACTCGGAAATTACTCGGCTGAACACCAAAATTCAAAAGCTTAAGAGCTCCCATCAGTCCGCGCTGGAGAAGGCCGGCCAGGAGTTTGCCAAGGAGAAAGAGCGTTTAACCACGCAAATCTCCAAGGACAAGAGCCTACTAGAGGAAGCCGACGTCAAGCTTATGTCGGTGACCACCGAATACGAAAAACTCTGGGTCCACAATGCCAATGTTGATTCCAAGATAAAGCAACTTCTCTTCCAGATTGCGCGTAAGTCTTCTGCCCTTGCCTGATCTTCTATCATTTGGATTTGGTCCTTTTGCTCACTATTTTTCTTCTCATCCTCAGGCAAATTTCTAGAGAGCGATACGCTCACTGCCTCTGCCGTATGCCAATCCCGTGAGCAGCGTGGAATTCCTGCTGCCCCTGATGGCGAGCCAATCCCCTATACCACGGAAGATCTCCTGGCGAGTCTCACCGCTCGCCTTGAGGTAGTAAAGAACCATCGCGCGGACATCATCCCGGCGGCAACACGGATGTTCAGCTGCCTCTGGCCTAGTGAAACCATTCCCAAAAAAGGCTTGGCTTTTATAGCCAAACTCATGGAATGTGATACGCAGCTACATTTGTGGCGCGTGTCTGCTGCCCAGGCTGGGGCCGACATTGCTCTAAAATTTGAACTCTCGTGGTATGAAGGAATTGACTTGGCATTGCTCAACCGCATGCACATGGTGTCAAAGTGGTGCGAGGATCCGGAGTGGATCGCGCACCGCCAAGGCTGTGCAAACAATCTCATCTAGTACTCCTTCTACCATGCCTAGAATGAGGGGCCGAGTTATCTTGATGTCGCTGATGACGAGATTGTCTCTGGAGCCGAAGATGAAGGAAGTGAGAACAAGGGCTCCGAACTAGGCGACAAGGCCGAGGGTCCAGAGGAAGGTGAGGTTAACCTGGAAGATGAAGCCGAAGCTAGCGCTCCTCCCCCGCACTCCGGAGTACCTCCCTCCTCGACAGATGATTCGTCTGCTGCTCCTGCCCCTTGAAAAACACTTGTCACATTTATTAGATCCCCGGAATGCTGGGCGCAGATGTATTTAAATACTTTGGTTCGTTTGTGCTACGATTTTAGGTTCTGAACTAAGTTTTATTGCCGGATTATCGTGGGCGAAGTCCCCGAGTTTCATTTTCTTGTTCCCCCAATTTTTGATTCGGCTCGCGTCTACCTTGATTCGGTTTTTCGACTTACGAGTCCGAGGTTTAAAAAATTGACTTAGCAATACTTGAAACCTTGAGATTAGCTCAAAATGATTCGGCACTTTAGTGAATAGAACAAAGATAAGGGTTAGTTAAAAAACCAATGTCGGCCCACTTAAGCTCTTTTCCTTAGTCGTTTTTCATGTGCTTTGCCATTCCAAACTTGTTCTCTTGCTTGCCATGAAGCCAATTCTTGTTGGACATCAGCAAAGTCGAAGAGTTAGGTTTTTGGTGCTAACACATTACTAATCCCACTAAGGTATAAGTGACTTAACCCAGCCGACACAAAAATAAGAAAACGAAAGATAACTAAAATAGCAGTTTCCGAGTCCCTGCCCGGGGTGACAAATTTTTTATTGATAAGTTGATTGCCGACACACATACCGACATACGAGTAGTTCGGATACATTCACGTCTTAGGTGTAGAAAGGACGAATCAGTGCTACGTTCCATGGTCTTTTGGATTCTTCTCCAGACATGTCCACCTTGTTCTTTTGCTGAGGCTGTGCATCAATAAGATAGTAGGAATCATTGCGCAAAGCTTTGCTCACAATGAAAGGTCCTTCCCATGGAGGGGATAACTTATGCATGTAGCAGTGCGCTGTATTTGCCTTAGCACCAAATCACCTTCCCGGAAAACTCGGGAGTTTACTTTCCGGCTATGGTAGCGTCGGAGATTTTGCTGATATATGGCGGATCTGGACAAGGCCAGTTCTCTCGCTTCTTCCAGCAGATCAACATCATTTTGCCGGGCTTCGTGCACTTCGGCTTTTGTGTATTGGGTGACCCTTGGGGAATCATGCTCTATGTCGGCTGGTAATACAGCTTCTGCCCCATATACCAGAAAGAATGGTGTATAGCCTGTTGATCGATTCAGATTTATTCTTAAACTCCATAGTACCGCTGGTAGTTCTTCTATCCAGCACCCCGCTGATCTTTGCAGCGGCTCTATGAGCCGGGGTTTTATCCCGGACAGTACCAGTCCGTTGGATCTTTCCACTTGCCCGTTCAATGCGGGGTGGGCGACTGAAGCGACATCTAACCAGATCTTCTTTTCCTGGCAGAATCACGCAAATGCTCCTTCAGCGAAATTCGTCCCATTATCAGTTATGATGCTATGGGGGTAGCCGTACCTTAGAATTATATCCTTGAGGAATCTTACTGCTGTTGCCCCATCACATTTCTGAATCGGTTTCACTTTAATCCATTTCGTGAATTTGTCAACCATGACCAGAATATGGGTCATCCCTCCTTTGGCCGGCTTAAATGGTCCTACCATGTCTAGGCACCATACAGCAAATGGCCATGTAATGGGGATAGTTTTCAGCTCCGACATTGGTAGGTGAGTTTTTGTGGCGTATCTTTGACAACCATTGAATTTTCTCACCAAGTCCTCTGCTTGCTCCAAAGCACTAGGCCAATAAAACCCATGCCGGAAAGCTTTTGCTACTAAGGCCCTTGAGGAGGCATGGTGGCCACATTCCCCTTGGTGAATATCCCGGAATATGTCAAGTCCTTCCTCCGGATCAACACACCGCTGTAGTACCACAGTCACACTTCTTTTGTATAATTTGGCGTTGATAATGGTATAGGCCTTTGCCCTTCTCTGAATTTGCCTTGAACTTATTTCATCATCCAGCAAGATTCCCTCTTTCGGGAAATCAAAAATTGGCTTTGCCCAAGTTGGTATAGTCCGGATGGGGAATGGTTCCTCATCAACCTCCATTGCGTCCACCGACATAACTCTTGCCGGATCAAGCCGAACAGTCCCTGGGTTTGCTGCAGCAGTCCCCGGATTTGCGGAGCTGCTTCCCCATTCTATCTCCATAGGTGCAGCTCCTGATCCGGGGAGTGCCGGGATGTAAATGGAATCTGATTCGGGTGATGGTGTGATTGATGGTTTTCTCAGGTGCTCCAAGGCAACATTTGGCAGGATTGGCTATCGGGACAAGCCCAATTTGGACAGCGTATCTGCTGCCTCGTTTTTGATCCGAGGTACGTGATGGAACTCACACCCTTCGAAAAACCCGCTTATTTTCTAAACATGGAACCTATACAAGGCCATGTTAGCATCCAGAGATCCCAATTTCTAGACACCTGCTGCACCACCAAATCCGAATCACCAAAGCATTGTATCCGACGTATCCCCACTTCCTTTGCCACTTCGAGACCATGTACCAATGCTTCGTACTCCGCCACATTATCCGAGGCACTGAAGTGGATTTGAAGGACATACTTCAGTTGATCCTTCTTGGGCGAGGTAAGCACTACTCCAGCGCCTAATCCGTCTTTCAGTTTCGATCCGTCGAAGTGCATTTGCCAATAATTGGAGTCCGGCAGGGGTGGCTCGTATTGCATTTCAGCCCAATCCACAAAGAAATCCGCCACAGCTTGTGACTTGATCGCATCCCTTCTGTCGAACTGTGGTGCGTATGGAGCTAACTCGATTGCCCACTTTGCTATCCGGCCACTTGCGTCTTTATTACTCATGATCTCTGAAATGGGTGCCTCACATATCACCTTGATGGGGTGTTCCTCAAAATAGTGTTTGAGTTTCTTGGCCGACATATATACGCCGTATGCCATCTTCTGATAATGAAGATAATTATGTTTTGAGGCTGATAATACTTTGCTCAGATAATACACCGGCCTTTGCACCGACTTTCCTTCCTCCTCGCGCTCCACTACGATCACTGCACTTACGACTCGGTTGGTCGCGGCTACGTATAGAAACATTGGCTCCGTAGGTAGTGGTGCAGCTAGGATTGGCGCAGTAGATAACATCTTTTTCAATTCTCGAAATGCAAGATCCGCCTGTGGTGTCCATGTGAACTTATCTGCCTTTTTCATCAACTGATAGAGGGGCAAGGCCTTCTCTCCCAACCGACATACAAACCGACTTAACGATGCCAGGCAACCAGTGAACTTCTGGACATCGTTAAGACACTTTGGTAGTTCCATTCTTTCTATGGCCCGGATTTTCGTCGGGTTAGCTTCAATGCCACGGCTAGATACCAAAAAACCGAGTAACTTTCCAGCGGGTACGCCAAAAGTGCACTTCTCCGGGTTCAGCTTCATTCGAAACCTTCTTAAGTTCACAAATGTCTGCCGGATATCCTCAAGGAGCGTATTGCTTTCCTTGGTCTTTATTACCACATGATCCACATAGACCTGCACATTCTGACCTATTTGGTCATGCAAGCATTTTTGCATGCATCGCTGGTACGTTGCTCCTGCATTACATAATTCAAATAGCATAGTGCGATAGCAATAAGCCCCGTATGGGGTAATAAATGTAGTCTTTATTTGATCATCCGGATTCAGGGGTATCTGATGGAAACCAGAATACGCGTCAATGAATGACAGTAGCTCACATCCGGCTGTTGAGTCTATGACCTGATCTATTCTAGGGAGTGGGAATGGATCTTTTGGACATGCCTTGTTTAGGTTCATGTAGTCGATACACACGCGCCATACCACAGCCATGTTCGGATCATCTTTCTTTTTCTCCACCAGGACCGGATTAGAGAGCCAATCCGTAGAGTACCTCCATGATAAACCCGGCCGCTAGTAATCTTGCTATCTCATCTCCAATAACTTTCCTTCTGTCTTTTGTGAAATGCCTGAGATGCTGCTTTACCGGCTTAGCCCCGGGTCTTACATTCAATGAGTGCTCAGCCAACTCCCTCGGTACACCTTGCAGATCTTGCGTAGACCAAGCAAAGATATCCCGATTCTCACGGAGGAAGTTGACGAGCTCGCTTTCCTATTTGCTGCTTAACCCGGCACCAATTGTGACGGTGCGCTCTGGGAACTGATCATCGATTAGCACTTTCTTCGTGTCCTTAGTTGCTTGGAACGATATGCTCCCATGCGGGTTGGTCAGGGCCGGCATATGTTGTTGCGCGGATTGAGCCAATGCCGCCACTTCTAGTATCTTCCTTTTTTCTTGAGCTATCACGAGTGAGTCGGCTAAATTGGATCTGGCTGAGGCGCACTCGATCGAATGCCGAAAGTCCCCTGATATAGTTATCACACCCCTTGGTACAGGCAACTTCATCTTAAGGTAATTGACGTGGGTAATTTCCATGAATTTGCTCAGCGCTGGCCTGCCGAGTAACGCATGATAAGCGCTTTCCAGATTCACCACCTCGAATTCCAAGTTCTCAGTGCAATAGTTGTCTCTTGTGCTGAATAACATGTCAACCCAGACCTTACCAATTGGTTCACAAGAAATACCTAGCACAATGCCATGAAAGGTGGTCCTTGTTGCTTGCAACATGTTCTCTGTTATCCCCAACTTGTGCATGGTATCCTTGTACATAATGTTGATACTGCTTCCATTGTCAATCAACACCTTGGAAAATCTCACGTTGAGATTCGGCCCGATGAACGTCGGATCCAGGACTAGAGCGTAGGTTCCTGGGCTTGGCATGATCTTTGGGTGATCCTTGACACTCCATGTAATCTCCTAATCTACCCAAGGCATATACCTCACCACCGCTAGCATTACTGCGTTTACCTCCATATGCCGACGCTGCAAGATTTTCCAGTCATTCTCTTCCATGGTGAACACACAGTAGCTTTGATGATGTTTGATGCACTCGACGATCGACGTAGAGTTCGTTGGGAACCCCAAGAGGAAGGCATGATGAGCACAGTAGAAAGTTTTCCCTCAATTATGAAACCAAGGTTTAATCGAACCAGTAGGAGCAAGGAAACACCCCAAAGGTGTTACTAGCTGAGCTTTGGCAGGGCGCACTACCGGTGCTAGTAGCAACGTGGAGACCTGCACAACACAACCACATAACTTTGTCCCCAACTTGCGATGAGGTTGTCAATCTCACCGTGTTTTGCGGAAAACAAAGGATTAAACGTATCGAATGGAAAGAAGTAAAAGCTTGTAGTAAGTAAACACAAAGTAGTAAACAGTTGTAGATTGTATGTAAAGTAAAAGGACCGGGATCCATAGTTCACTAGAGGTGGCTCTTGTTAAGATAGATAACATGCTGGGTGAACAAATTACAGCGGGGCAATGGACAAACACCGAGAAAGCAATTCATGCATATACTAATCATCTTGACTCCTTTGAGACTTGATTGGGCATTACAACATAATACATAGACCGCCATCCAACTACATCTATGACTAATAATCCACCTTCAGGTTATCATCCGAACCTCCTCCAGTATTAAGTTGCAAGCAACAGATTATTGCTTTACGAACTGCGTGTAAAGTAAACAATACAATTGTTCTATGAACAAAGGATCATTGTTTTCTCCCTAGTAGCAACAACACATCTAGTACCTTAGAGATTTCTGTCACTTCCCCAGATTACCAGAGGCATGAACCCACTATCGAGCATAAATACTAACTCTTGGAGTTGCTAGCATCTACTTGGCCAAGATAGCTACTAACAACGGAAAGCATGCAAGATCTCAAATAACAAAGACATGATAGAATCAATAATCAATCTGAAATAGCATCTCAATATCCATCGGATCCCCGCAAACACAACATGTATGGATTACAAATAGATGATATTGATCATGAACGGAGCTCACAAGATCTAAACATGAAAGCACAAAGGAGGAGAAACTAGCCATCTAGCTACTACATGGATCCGTAGTCCAAGGATGAACTACTCACGCATCACACCGGAGGCTTGCATGGTGATGAAGAAGGCCCCCAGGGTGAATTCCCCTCCCCGACAGGGTGCCGAGAAGAGCTTCAGATCCCCCCGATCTTGGGACAGAGACGACGGCGGCTACAGACTCTTTCGTGGATTTTTGATCGGGTACCTAGGGTTTTCGTCCCGAGGGCAACTTATAGGCGGAAGGAGAGGCCGAGGGGGTGCTGGGGTCGGCCAGACCGCCCCTGGCGCGGGCCAGGCCTGGCCGTGCGGCCAGGTGGTGTGGCCGGCCCCCAGCCCTTCTCCGTCTCGTATTCTGGCACTTGATCCCTTCCGAAAAAATAGGCACTTTGGCTTTTGTCCCGTCCAATTCCAAGAATATTCATTTTCTGAATTTCCTGGAACCAAAAACAGCAGAAAATAGGCAGCTGGCACTGTGGCTCTTGTTAATAGGTTAGTCCAAGAAATCATAATAAAAGTACTCCAAAGTTGGAACAAAACACAAGAAAGTGGATAAAACTAAGCATGGAACATCAAAAATTATAGATACATTTGCAATGTATCAACATCCCCAAGCTTAACTCCTGCTCGTCCTCGAGTAGGTAAGTGATAAAAAGAAAGAATTTTTGAGGTGACATGCACCATCAAAGACTTGATCAAAGTATTTGCAAAACACAAAGTTGGGATCATAGTACTTCAATCATAACATGAAAGACAAAGTTCTAGCAATAAGCAAAGAAACTATGATGCAACATGAAAAGGCACAACCAAAAGATTCATGAATAACAATGCTTTGTAAGACGTTTGCTTGTTTCACATAAAGAAAACATAGCATAAAAGTATTCAGCTTGTCCCTCAATAGAGTAGCAAATATAAATGCATAGGACACCTTCAAAGTTCATAAGAGTGACTAGATACAATAGTTTCAAACAAGCAATAACAAGTTATGCATCAATCAACTAGTCTTGGGACAATGCACATAGAACTAAGAATGGCCACTATGCTCTCAAAGTAGTGCATAAAGATAGAAGGTGTGAAAGGGCATTTATGCCCTTCCTATTATTTTGATGTTTGTTGACAACACTTGGATGGTTTAATCTGTTATTAAATGTTGCAGGAGATATCAGATAGTTGAGAGTTTTTTGCACTAAAGGAAAAGAGCTCCCCTGGATCATGTCTGTGCTAGAAAACATGTCCCAGCCGGACTGTCCGGCTGATCTTCACCGGAGTGTCCGCCCCTGGCCAGACTGTCTAGTTGGATCCGGTCGGACTCTCCGCCCCTGGGATGTGGGCGTCTTCCCTGGATAATCAGAACACCATATCGGACTCCACCCGGACACGCTCCGGAATCTGGCTGGAATCTTCTCTAGCCGGAGTGTCCGGTGAGTTTTCCCCGGAGTGTCCGACCCTGGGGGCTTATCGATCCATCTGGACATTCTGTCTGCCTCTTCGGACTCCTCCCGGACTCGGTGCGGACACTGGCCGGAAACTTTGCCAGGCCGGAGTGTCCGGCTGGTGTCGCCCGGAGTGTTCGGCTCGGCCGGACTGTCCGGTGGGTACTTGCCGGACTGTCCGGTGTAAGTGGCTCCCAACAGCTCTAATTCCAGGGGCCCTATAAATAGGCCCCTTCTTCTACCTTGGAAGCTGCTCGTCCAGTTCAAGAAAAGCATCACCATTTGAGCCACCAAATCCACAAGAACTCTTCACTCAACCATCCAAAGTCGTTGATGTTTGGAGAATCGAAGGAGGAGGCCTTGATCTACTACTTCACCAAGAGAGTTTTCCATTTCCCCCTCATTCATTTGAGGGACCCTTGTTCTAGGGTTTCTTTGGAAACCCTAGCTTATGATTTGGTTTTACAAGCTTGTCTTTGATTGTTTGACAGCTTGCTTGTATTCGGGAGCCTCCAATTAGGTTGTGGATGTGTTCCTCGAACTTGTTGTAAAGGTTTCGGCTTCCACCTCGAAGGTTGCCGTTATAGTGGAAGAAGTGAATCGAACCCTTTGGGGTGAGGTTTATCGGAGAACAAGGGAGGCCTCTCGTGGCGTTGGTGGTTTGATACCACCCCCTCTCCAAACGTAGACGTACTTCCCTTCAAAAGGAAGGAACTACGGGGAACAAATCCTTGTGTCTCCGAGCGCTCCACTTTGGTTACCTCTATCCTTTACTGCACTTTACTTCTCTAGTTCTTGCTTTGTTCTTGTGCTAGTTGACATATAGGTAAATTCACCTTAGTTGCATAATCTAGAGAATTTACCTTTTGTGTCAAACCCTAATTTGATTAAGAGTAAAATTTTGGAGTAGCACCTATTCACCCCCCCCTCTAGGTGCCCATACGATCCTTTCAATTGGTATCATAGCCTCGGCTCTTTATTCGGTCTTAACCGCCTAAGATATTATGGCCACCACCAGGGAGGGAGAAGGTGAGGATAGCCATTCGGTGACCATGGTAGATCTCAAGAAGTTGGAAACAAGCTTGAGCTCTACCTTTGGCAACGAGATCCAACAATTGCGTCAACTCGTTGAGCAACTTGTTAAGGACAAGCAAACCTCACCTCCTCCCTCTCTAGAGGAAACACCCCCTAACCCAAAGGCTAAGCCTTTGGAGGAAGTGGCGGGGGATGAATATAATTCCACTAACTCCACCACCAAAAAGGGTGATGGGAAAGAAGTGTTCCATGCGGTCCCCGGATGGTACTCTCCCGACCCTCCTATCCCACATCCACATATAAATAAAAGAGGAGACCCACCTAAGTTATCTGCACATTCCTTTGCTCAATGGCAAGTTTTAATGAAATCTCATGTGCGCAGCTCTTGCATTGATTTGTGGAACATTATTAAAGAAGAACTCCAAATTGAGGATCCAACCAACTTGACTAGAAGAGAAGTGGTCAATAGCTAACTCAATGCGACTGCCTTGCACATGATTCAACTTGGAGTGGGCCAAAAGATTTTCCCCACATTGAGCATTACAACACCGCCAAGGAAGCTTGGGATGCTCTCATTGACTTGTTTGTTGGCAATGAGAGTATGAGAAGAAATAGATATGATGCCTTAAGCAATGAGGCCGAAGGGTTCATTATGAAGGATGGTGAGGATCATGAAGACATGTATCGAAGACTCGAATCCACAGCCACCGCCTTTAGGAATGTTGGTGCCTCTCACATTGATGATGCTTGGATCAAGAGGAAGTATGTGAGTGCACTCATGCCTTTTGAGCCTACTGACTTGAAGAGTCTCCAAGGAAGGCACAATTACCATCTCATGACCTCCAATGAAGTGATGCAAGAGATGGCTGCCTTCAAGGTCGTTGCCAAGAATGCCAAAGACGCCCGCGCTCGTGCCATTGGAATGAGTAGCGGAGTCAATCTTGCCTTGAAGGCCAAGGTTGTGGAATATGATGAAGATTAAGGAAGTGATGAAGGACTTTCAATGAGCCACCCCGAAGATGTCAAGGTAGCTCATGGTGAATACATGGCCTTCTATGCAAGAAACTTTTGGAAAGATCCTGCCAAAGCCAAGATGGAAATGCAACAAAGAAACAACCCCAATGGGAGAAGAGATAGTGGTTCCAAGTTGAGAACTTGCTTCAACTGTGGTGACCGCTATCACTTCATTGCAGCTTGTCCCTATGAGAAAAGAGAAGATCATGGTGGTAAACTTGTGTTGAAGAAGACCTCCAAAGCTCCCAACAAGAAACCCGTCGTCAAGAGGAACTCAACCAACACGAAGCCGGGAGAAATTTCCTTGATCACACATGAAGAGTTCTCCTCCGATGATGATGAAGAAGAGGAAGATGCGGATACACCAAGTGGTGTGGCGGCTCTTGCCACCACCTCTACTCCTTCATTCTCACTCTTCGACTCTCCAAATGAGAACCACTCCAACAAGAACGTCACTTGTCTTATGGCAAGAGGAACGGAGGTATTATCATCATCACACTCCACCTCCTTAATCAATGATGATTTTGATGATGAGTTATCTCTTGAGGTCAAAAAGGAACTAGTTGCTTTTGATGTGTTCATGAATAACTTGCAAGGGGATCACAAGAAACATGTTGTGGACCTCTTAAATCAACTTTCACACACACAAGAACTTCTAGATGAGAGATGTCAATTAGGAAGAGAGAACATGATTGAGATAGAAGCTCTTAATAATGCTCTAGAAGAAGAACAAGAAACTAGATATCTCTTGAAACTAAACTAGAGGGCCTTGATGGTGCTAATGATCTCATTATTAATAAACTCATCAAGGAACATGATCATGCTATTTCTAAATACAAAAAGGCTAAAAAGGATAAAATTGAGTTTGGTGTTGTTCATGGAAACTTGCCGAGGATTTTAGGACACTTGACAAGGCCCATAAGGCCTTGGAAACTGAACTCTTGTCACTCACAAAGTCTCGTGAAAAGCTTCAAACTCAATTGATCAATACTCCCTCACCTAGTACATTCATTCCTTCTAGTTGTACAAATACTCTTGAAGAACATGCTAGGTTGAAGAAGAAGCTAGCTAAGACCTCCTTTCCAAAAGGAAACAAGTCTATTGATGACCTCTTAGACAAGCAAAGGTCTAATGGTGAAAAAGGGGGCATTGGCTTTGTCTCTAAAGCCAAGGAGAAAAAGGACAACAAGAGGAAGAAGGCCAAGCCCGTCCAAGAAAGAACAAGGTCATTATGGGAAGTAAGACCACAAGTGGAAAAACTATGTCTCATGATGACTGCACGGGAAGTGCTAACCCTCACTATGTCTTAATGCGTGATAATTATGGTGATGTGTATGCAAAATATGTTGGCCCATTTGACGGTTATATTGCTTGGTCTATTTGGGTTCCCAAGACCCATGTTGCTAACAAAAGAGGACCCATTGAGAAATGGGTACCTAAGAACTAGTTTGATCTTTTGTAGACCTACGCTTCCGGAGGGTCAAAATGGGTGCTTGATAGTGGATGCACAAGTCACATGACCAGAAGAGCATCTAGTGTCAAGGAATTGAGACCAAATGTTGATCAAATATCCGTGACATATGCCGACAAGTCAAAGTCTAAGGTAATGGGTTTCGGCAAAGTTGTGGTTGCACACGACATCACTCTCGTGGACGTCATGCTTGTTGAAACTCTTGGTTATAATTTACTTTCAGTCCGTGCTCTAGGAAAGATGGGTTTTGCTGTCTTTATTGATGTTGATATTGTGATCCTCTTGTGGAGCAAGTCTCTAAAGGTTGCTTTCGTTGGGTATGTTGAAGATGACTTGTATGTGGTGGACTTCTCGGGGAAAACCACAACAAGTCTGATGTGCCTATTCAGAAAATCCGACGTGGGTTGGCTATGGCATCGCCGCCTAGCCCATGTCAACATGAGAACTTTGCAAAGCCTTCACAAGGATGGTCATATTGTTAGACTAAAAGAAAATGTTTGCTTTGCCAAAGATCGTGTTTGCAGGGCATGTGTTGAAGGAAAAATGCATGACTCTCCCCACAAGCCAAAGAACTACATCAAGTCAAAGAGGATCTTGGAGCTCCTTCATGTGGATCTCTTTGGTCCTCCCTCTCATGCAAGCCTTGGTGGGAAGAAATATTGTCTGGTAATTGTTGATGACTACTCAAGATACATGTGGGTATATTTCTTCAAGCTAAAAAGTGAGACCCAAGAGAACTTCATTGACTTCATCAACATGGCTCAACGCCAACACAATGTCCCGGTATTGACAATAAGAAGTGACAACGGTACCGAATTCAAGAACTACACACTGAATGGATTTCTTAGTGATGAGGGAATAAAACATCAATATTCCGCTGCATATACCCCTCAACAAAATGGTGTAGCTGAGAGGAAGAACCGGACTCTTATTGATATGGCAAGGACCATGTTGGTGGAATTTAAGTATCCATACAATTTTTGGGCTGAAGCCATCTCCACCGCATGCCATGCTTCAAACCGTATCTACCTCCGTAAAGAATTGATCAAGACCCCTTATGAAATACTTACCTGTAACAAGCCCAACATCTCATACTTCCGGGTGTTTGGTTGTAAGTGCTTCTATCGTATTAAGGGTATTCGTTTGTCCAAGTTTGATTCCAAAGCATTAGAGGGTATTTTTGTTGATTATGGTCTCGAATCCCACACTTATAGAGTCTATGACATGCTCTCCGGAGTTGTCATAAAATCTTGTAGTGTGGTGTTTGAAGAATATGATGGTCCCCAAGCGGGGCGTGTTGATGTTTGTGATGTAGATGATGAAATGCCTCAGGATGCCCTAGGAAGAATGGGTGCGGGTTTCATCCGTCCTATTGAGGAACCCCTTATGTCGGATCGAGAAGAACTATGCTCTACTCAAGTGGAGCCCTCATCTTCACAACATCCACAAGCTCCGATCGAAGGGGACAATGACCCACACCAAGAACAAGTTGTGGACCCTCAAACCACTAATCAAGAAGATGCCTCCAACCAAGAAGTGATTGAGTCTCCGTTTGCTAGAATGTCCAGTGGTGCTAAGGCCATTACACAAGGAAAATCTGTACAAACTACCATAAGAACAGCTGAATACCTAGCCAGTCGTGGGCTTGATCAAGACCAAGGTCAATCTCTGCCTCCTGTAGAAGAGGATATCTCCAATAATGATCAAGGTCAAGTTGATGTTCATGACGAGGACCAATATGATGAAGTGATTCCCACAAGAAACAACAAGGAAGTTGAAACTCGTCGCCAAGCTAGAATGGATAGAATTTTGGAATTAAGAGACCACACTCTTGAGAATGTGGTAGGAGATGTAAGAAGAGGAATATCTACTCGAGCACAATTGAAGAACTTTGGTGAACACCAAGCACACATTTCCATGGTGGAACCAAAGAAAGTATGGGAAGCTCTTGAAGATTCGGATTGGTTGGATGCAATGCACAAAGAGCTCAACAACTCTGAGAGAAACAAAGTATGGAAGTTAGTGGAGAAGCCAAAAGATTGCCGCAATGTCATAGGCACCAAGTGGATTTTCAAGAACAAGCAAGATGAGCATGGAATTGTGATAAGGAACAAGGCAAGATTGGTTGCACAAGGGTTCTCTCAAATTGAGGGCATTGATTATGGAGAGACTTATGCACCTGTGGCTCGCCTTGAGTCCATCAGTATCCTTCTTGCTTATGCAGCACATCATAAATTTAAACTACAACAAATGGATGTAGAAAGTGCATTTCTTAATGGTCCATTGCATGAGTTGGTATATGTGAAACAACCCCCAGGGTTTGAGGATCCCAACTTCCCAAACCACGTCTACAAACTCGACAAGGCACTCTATGGGATCAAACAAGCCCCACGCACGTGGTATGAGCACCTTAGAGAGTTGTTGTTAGATCGTGGGTTTGAGGTTGGGAAAATCGATCCCACTCTTTTTACTAAGAAGGTCAATGGGGAACTTTTTGTATGCCAAATCTATGTATATGATATTATCTTTGGCTCATCTAACAAAGCTTTTAATGATGAATTCTCAAAGCTTATGACTGACAGGTTCAGGATGTCTATGATGGGAGAATTGAGGGTTTTTCTTGGTTTTGAGATCAAGCAAGTAAGAGGAGGAACATTCTTCAACCAAGCCAAGTATACTTAAGATATGCTCAAAAGATTCAACATGAAAGACCTAAATGGAGCTCCCACTCCCATGGCAACAAAGACTCATCTTGAACTAAATCCAAACGGTAAAGATGTGGATCAAAAGGTATATCGATCCATGATTGGCTCTTTGCTTTACCTTTGTGCATCTAGACCCGATATTGTGTTGATTGTAGGAGTGTGTGCAAGATATCAAGTGGCTCCTAAAGAAAGCCATTTAATGGCGGTCAAGAGAATCTTTCGATATTTGGTTCATACCCCAAACTATGGTATTTGGTACCCTAGGGGCTCAACTTTCTCTCTTTGTGGGTACACGGATTCGGATTGGGCTGGTGACAAGGATGATAGAAAATCTACCTCCAGGGCTTGTCAATTCCTTGGGAGGTCCTTGGTGTGTTGGTCTTCTAAGAAGCAAAATTGTATATCCCTTTCCACCGCCGAAGCCGAGTATGTGGCAACTGCTAGTGCTTGTACACAATTGCTATGGATGAGGCAAACTTTAAAGGAATACGGTGTCCATTGTGACAAAGTGCCTCTTCTATGTGACAATGAAAGTGCTATCAAGATTGCATATAACCCAGTGGATCATACAAGGACAAAGCATATTGAGATTCGTCATCACTTCATTAGAGATCATGTTGCCCGCGGTGATATTGAGCTATCATATGTGTCAACCAAAGACCAACTTGCCGACATTTTCACGAAGCCACTTGATGAAGCAAGGTTTTGTTATTTGAGGAATGAACTAAATATCGTGGATTCTAGGAGCTTGACTTGATTACCTTGCATACTCACCTATGTCTTGACCCATATTTGGTGTAGGTGCAGGCATGGTGATAGGGGGAGTGCGGTCCTAATACATTGGACTATCCCTCCCCCCATAATGCCAACATTAAGAAATTATATTCTCTTAATATCATTGTGTGATATGTGAGCTTCATTGATGAGTAGTGGCTATGAACCCAAGGATAATTCTTCGCGGTGTCATGCCACAAACTCTTACATGGTGGCCTCGGCCACCGCCCTCTTCTTATTTGAAGAGGTGGTTCTTGGTTCGTTTGATTTGGAACTTAATTTGACATCTTCTTGTATGTCAACGTTTGCTTCGTTCTTCACAGTACATCATCTGAATCCCAGGCCTATTCTCATCTCTAAACATGCTCCTCTAGCCACACATTTGTCCACTACTTGAAACTGGGGTTTTTGGTCGCGGGGGGCCGGACTGTCCGCCCTGAACCAACCGGAGTATCCGGCCAGACCGGACTCTCCGCTTGATTCACTCCGGACATTCCAGCCGGGCCGGACACTCCGGTGCATATCACCCGGACACTCCGGCCCCGACAGTTTCCAAATCGTAAAAGAGGGTCGGGGAGAAGTGGACGGTTCAGTCCTCTTTCTTCCCCCGACTCCCTCTTGCTCTCTGCTTGCTGCTCCTGACTGAGGACTCCACCGGGAGGGCTCCTCCACCCCGGATCTGGCCGTTGCCGCCAACCATTCCCTCCCCCTTGCCGCTGGGATCCATTCCCCTCCGGTGAAGGTCTCCATGGATGCTGGTATTGTGCCCCTCCCCTTCCCCATACCTAGGGTTTGATCTAGATGAACTTTTGGGGGCAATGACTTGCCTAGATCCATGGATACATCATATTGCGTGCATTACTAGTCCTGGTAGTGGTTCTAGCAATCCCGATCTGCTATGGTTGAACACACTCGAACTGCCCCGAAAAATCATCAAGACTCCAGCCGGAATGTCCGGCGTGTACGTGCCGGACACTTCGGTCCGATCGGAATGTCCGGCAATTACGCACCGGAATGTCCGGTCGGGCAGAGTCTCCGGGATGATTTTGCCGGACAGTCCGGGTGTTTTCTGCCAGTTCAGCTCCTGCATTACTTTGACTACTACTACGTGTTTGTATCTTCTGGACAAATGTGCTTACCCCATATGCTATCCTTCTACTCTGATCTCACAGGTGGTTCTCGTCCTCGCCAGCCTCGGGCTGCTAAGCAGGCACATCCTCGCAGGTTCCGTGATGAAGAGTTTGACATTCATGTAGATCCCTCTATGGTAAGACAGGCTGCTCATGACCATGCTGCAGCAAAATAGGAAAAGGTCAGAAAACTGAAAAGGGATGAAGCCAAGCGCATGAAGATTGAAGCATTGACCACTCTGGCAGATTTGGGTACCGAGGAGTTTGTCGAGATGAGAGTCCAGCAGTTCTACTCTCTGCCTCGCACCTCGGATGATGATCGCTTCTGGCGAAATGAACAAGCCCTACTTTTCTCTGAGGTGTTTTGTGGGTTCAGGACTGCTGTGTGCCCCATGCAGTGGCTGGATCTCGAGAAGCTCCAAGCACACAGGTACTTTGAGGACGCTCTTTGGGTGACAGACAAGATGGGGCTGCACACCATCTTTTAAGTAAAATAAGACTATAATGTTGAGTTGGTCCAGCAGTTCTATGCTACAGTGGTCCTTGGGGACACTACGGATATTCCCCTTGAGTGGATCTCTGGCACTAGTAGGTGCCACTCCAGCATGGCTCAGTGCACAGGTTCTTGGAGTGTCTTTCAATCCCAATGCTCCCAGTGGCCTCAGAATGCATGTTCATGGTCAGGCATATGACAAGCAGAGGTTGACCCCTATCTATTCTCAGAATGGTGTGGCTGGCCAAACCATCAACATTAAGCTCATCTACAACATCCTGCTTCGCATGTTTCGCCATACACTCACTCCCAAGGCGGGCAACAAGGATGAGATGAGAGGTGCAGAAATCAATCTTATGGCACATGCTCACTCTGTGTATACTCATGGTCCAGACCACCAAGGTGGTGCTATTGATGTCATGGATTTCATCTATCAGGACTTGTACAAGTGCATCACTGTCAAGAAGTTCCCTCTGTTTGCTCCCTATGTGATGAAGCTCATTGCTTCTCAGGCTCCAGCAACTCCATTGCTCTACACTGATCTTGTTGCACACCTTCCTGCCAAGCTACAGAGGAAGGCTGCCCCCACCACCAAGGCTCCTCATGGCTACCCCCCTCCTCAGGACATATTTGAGGATGATGAGATGGACGCCGATGCTTCTGACAGTGATGATGAGGAGATACCGGAGGCTGTGACCCGTGGCCCTCGCATGAAGCATGCCAGCAATGCATATCGCTTCGCCACCTCTAAGGAAGAAGTACACAAGAAGGTGAAGAAGGCCTCCTGGTGGAAGAAGCTTCTCCTATGCTAGAACATTGACATTCACCATGGACAGTATGAGGCATACAAGGCTAATCGGAATGTCATGAAGGAACTCAAGCGGATCAACCAGCCCATGGATGTTGATCCCTCTCAGCAGCAGGCATCAGATGGCACTCTTTCCTATGGTCACTAGAGTCAGGGTTGGGTGGACTGGTCCATGTTTGAGGACATGACTTCTTCTTCTCACCCTCACGGACAGAGCTCGACTCAGGGTGATCATGATGATGAGGATGACGATGAGGACGAGGATGAGGAGGAGGATGCCGACGACGACTACAGTGGCTAGAGTTGGCTTTGGGACGTTTAGTTGTGCTCTTTTCCCTTTTTGGCGTCTCGATGCCAAAGGGGGAGAAGCAGCCCCTTTATTAGGTTGCTGTCGGGATTTGCATGGATACACGAGTGCTTCATGTTATTCTGATTTGCCTCTTTGAAGCCTTGTGTGGTTATCTTACTTTACTTGTTTGAGTATTATGTTGTGTTGAACTCAGTTATGTGTGTTGTGACATGCTTACCCGGTTTTGTTAACGACTATGTTATGCCTAGCTTATCAATCAAGTTCTTATTATCATGTCATACCTTGTTAGCTACAAAACCAAGTGTGGATATGATCCTAGGGTGTGTGATTGTATTAAAATGCAAAACTAAAATTGTCACACATCTAGGGGGAGCCTCACTATATTTTGTATATCTCCCATTGTGAATTTTATTACCTATCCTGTTTGCAAATCCTTGGGTTGTCATGAAACACCAAAAAGGGGGAGATTGAAAGGGCATTTATGCCCTTCCTATTATTTTGATGTTTGTTGACAACACTTGGATGGTTTAATCTGTTGTTAAATGTTGCAGGAGATATCAAATAGTTGAGAGTTTTTTGCACTAAAGGAAAAGAGCTCCCCTGGATCATGTCTGTGCTAGAAAACATGTCCCAGCCGGACTGTCCGGCTGATCTTCACCGGAGTGTCCGCCCCTGGCCGGACTGTCCGGTTGGATCCGGCCGGACTCTCCGCCCCTGGTATGTGGGCGTCTTCCCTGGACAATCAGAACACCATATCAGACTCCACCCGGACACGCTCCGGAATCTGGCCGGAATCTTCTCTAGCCGGAGTGTCTGGTGAGTTTCCCCGGAGTGTCCAGCCCTGGGGCTTATCGATCCATCTGGACATTCTGTTTGCCTCTTCGGACTCCTCCCAGACTCGGTGCGGACACTGGCCGAAAACTTTGCCAGGCCGAAGTGTCCGGCTGGTGTCGCCCGGAGTGTCCGGCTCGGCCGGACTGTCCGGTGGGTACTTGCCGGACTGTCCGGTGTAAGTGGCTCCCAACGGCTCTAATTCCAGGGGCCCTATAAATAGGCCCCTTCTTCTACCTTGGAAGCTGCTCGTCCAGTTCAAGAAAAGCATCACCATTTGAGCCACCAAATCCACAAGAACTCTTCACTCAACCATCCAAAGTCGTTGATCTTTGGAGAATCAAAGGAGGAGGCCTTGATCTACTACTTCACCAAGAGAGTTTTCCATTTCCCCCTCATTCATTTGAGGGCCCCTTGTTCTAGGGTTTCTTTGGAAACCCTAGCTTGTGATTTGGTTTTACAAGCTTGTCTTTGATTGTTTGATAACTTGCTTGTATTCGGGAGCCTCCAATTAGGTTGTGGATGTGTGCCTTGAACTTGTTGTAAAGGTGCCGGCTTCCACCTCGAAGGTTGCAGTTATAGTGGAAGAAGTGAATCGAACCCTTTGGGGTGAGGTTCATCGGAGAACAAGGGAGGCCTCTCGTGGCGTTGGTGGTTTGATACCACCCCCTCTCCAAACGTAGACGTACTTCCCTTCAAAAGGAAGGAACTACGGGAAACAAATCCTTGTGTCTCCGAGCGCTGCACTTTGGTTACCTCTATCCTTGAGCTCTACCTTCGGTGACCATGGTAGATCTCAAGAAGTTGGAAACAAGCTTGAGCTCTACCTTGGGCAACGAGATCCAACAATTGCGTCAACTCGTTGAGCAACTTGTTAAGGACAAGCAAACCTCACCTCCTCCCTATCTAGAGGAAACACCACGTAACCCAAAGGCTAAGCCTTTGGAGGAAGTGGCGGGGCATGAATATAATTCCACTAACTCCACCACCAAAAAGGGTGATGGGAAAGAAGAGTTCCATGCGGTCCCCGGATGGTACTCTCCCGACCCTCCTATCCAACATCCACCTATAAATAATAGAGGAGACCCACCTAAGTTATCTGCACATTCCTTTGCTCAATGGCAAGTTTTAATGAAATCTCATGTGCGCAGCTGTTGCATTGATTTGTGGAACATTATTGAAGAAGGACTCAAAATTGAGGATCCAACCAACTTGACTAGAAGAGAAGTGGTCAATAGCCAACTCAATGCGATTGCCTTGCACATGATTCAACTTGGAGTGGGGCCAAAGGATTTTCCTCACATTGAGCATTACAACACCGCCAAGGAAGCTTGGGATGCTCTCATTGACTTGTTTGTTGGCAATGAGAGTATGAGAAGAAATAGATATGATGCCTTAAGCAATGAGGCCGAAGGGTTCTTTATGAAGGATGGTGAGGATCATGAAGACATGTATCGAAGACTCAAATCCACAGCCACCGCCTTTAGGAATGTTGGTGCCTCTCACGTTGATGATGCTTGGATCAAGAGGAAGTATGTGAGTGCACTCATGCCTTTTGAGCCTACCGACTTGAAGAGTCTCCAAGGAAGGCACAATTACCATCTCATGACCTCCAATGAAGTGATGCAAGAGATGGCCGCCTTCAAGGTCGCTGCCAAGAATGCCAAAGACGCCCGCGCTCGTGCCATTGGAATGAGTAGCGGTCTCAATATTGCCTTGAAGGCCAAGGTTGTGGAATATGATGAAGATGAAGGAAGTGATGAAGGACTTTCAATGAGCCACCCCGAAGATGTCAAGGTAGCTCATGGTGAATACATGGCCTTCTATGTAAGAAACTTTTGGATAGATCCCGCCAAAGCCAAGATGGAAATGCAACAAAGAAACAACCCCAATGGGAGAAAAGATAGTGGTTCCAAGTTGAGAACTTGCTTCAACTGTGGTGACCGCTATCACTTCGTTGCAGCTTGTCCCTATGAGAAAAGAGAAGATCATGGTGGTAAAATTGTGTTGAAGAAGACCTCCAAAGCTCCCAACAAGAAACCCTTCGTCAAGAGGAACTCAACCAACACGAAGCCGGGAGAAATTTCCTTGATCACACATGAAGAGTTCTCCTCCGATGATGATGAAGAAGAGGAAGATGCGGATAAACCAAGTGGTGTGGCGGCTCTTGCCACCACCTCTACTCCTTCATTCTCACTCTTCGACTCTCCAAATGAGAACCACTCCAACAAGAACGTCACTTGTCTTATGGCAAGAGGAACGGGGGTATTATCATCATCACACTCCACCTCCTTAATCAATGATGATTTTGATGATGAGTTATCTCTTGAGGTCAAAAAGGAACTAGTTGCTTTTGATGTGTTCATGAATAACTTGCAAGGGGAACACAAGAAACATGCTGTGGACCTCTTAAATCAACTTTCACACACACAAGAACTTCTAGATGAGAGATGTCAATTAGGAAGAGAGCACATGATTGAGATAGAAGCTCTTAATAATGCTCTAGAAGAAGAACAAGAAACTAGAATATCTCTTGAAACTAAACTAGAGGGCCTTGATGGTGCTAATGATCTCATTATTAATAAACTCATCAAGGAACATGATCATGCTATTGCTAAATACAAAAAGGCTAAAAAGGATAAAATTGAGTTTGGTGTTGTTCATGGAAAACTTGCCGAGGATTTTAGGACACTTGACAAGGCCCATAAGGCCTTGGAAAGTGAACTCT
Organism: Avena eriantha; assembly: GCA_910589775.1. Lineage (NCBI taxonomy): Eukaryota > Viridiplantae > Streptophyta > Magnoliopsida > Poales > Poaceae > Avena > Avena eriantha. The sequence goes on from OU342741.1 coordinate 377,886,189, forward strand.
TGTCACTCACAAAGTCTCGTGAAAAGCTTCAAACTCAATTGATCAATACTCCCTCACCTAGTACATTCATTCCTTCTAGTTGTACAAATACTCTTGAAGAACATGCTAGGTTGAAGAAGAAGCTAGCTAAGACCTCCTTTCCAAAAGGAAACAAGTCTATTGATGACCTCGTAGACAAGCAAAGGTCTAATGGTGAAAAAGGGGGCATTAGCTTTGTCTCTAAAGCCAAGGAGAAAAAGGACAACAAGAAGAAGAAGGCCAAGCCCGCCCAAGAAAAGAACAAGGTCATTGTGGGAAGTAAGACCACAAGTGGAAGAACTATGTCTCATGATGACTGCGCGAGAAGTGCTAACCCTCACTATGTCTTAATGCGTGATAATTATGGTGATGTGTATGCAAAATATGTTGGCCCATTTGACGGTTATATTTCTTGGTCTATTTGGGTTCCCAAGACCCTTGTTGCTAACAAAAGAGGACCCATTGAAAAATGGTACCTAAGAACTAGTTCGATCTTTTGTAGACCTACACTTCCGGAGGGTCAAAATGGGTGCTTGATAGTGGATGCACAAGTCACATGACCGGAAGCGCATCTAGTGTCAAGGAATTGAGACCAAATGTTGATCAAATATCCGTGACATATGCCGACAAGTCAAAGTCTAAGGTAATGGGTTTCGGCAAAGTTGTGGTTGCACACGACATCACTCTCGTGGACGTCATGCTTGTTGAAACTCTTGGTTATAATTTACTTTCAGTCCGTGCTCAAGGAAAGATGGGTTTTGCTATCTTTATTGATGTTTATATTGTGATCCTCTTGTGGAGCAAGTCTCTAAAGGTTGATTTCGGTGGGTATGTCGAAGATGAGTTGTATGTGGTGGACTTCTCGGGGCAAACCACAACAAGTCCGATGTGCCTATTCAGAAAACCTGACGTGGGTTGGCTATGGCATCGCCGCCTAGCCCATGTCAACATGAGAACTTTGCAAAGCCTTCACAAGGATGGTCATATTGTTGGACTGAAAGAAAATGTTTGCTTTGCCAAAGATCGTGTTTGCAGGGCATGTGTTGAAGGAAAAATGCATGACTCTCCCCACAAGACAAAGAACTACATCAAGTCAAAGAGGATCTTGGAGCTCCTTCATGTGGATCTCTTTGGTCCTCCCTCTCATGCAAGCCTTGGTGGGAAGAAATATTGTCTGGTAATTGTTGATGACTACTCAAGATACACGTGGGTATATTTCTTCAAGCTAAAAAGTGGGTATACACGTGGGAAATATTGTCTGGTAATTGTCTGGTTATCTCCCAACAAGTACTTTTCTTTAACGCCTTTAAGTTAGGCATAAGAACCAAAGAAAGAATCAAGTGTTCTCAAATGAAGATGCATTAAGATCAATACCAGAAATATTTTCAACAAGGCAAGGTATATCATCCAAATAAGTTCTAGAGGATCCTCTCTCAATTCTCTTAGGTTCACTATTCTCATCAAAAGGGTTTGTAGGAACAATCCAATCAAGATTCTTTTCTATGGAATCATGTATTGCTACTAGTTTAAAGGGTATTGGTATCTTAGGTTCCTCCCCATTAGGTTCGGTTTTGTTCATCTTTTCTCGTGTACCAACAACATCTACACATGAGCCTAGCATATTGAAATGTTCAAAAACTTTTCTAGCTTCATTGGCAACATCATAGAACTCCTTAAACAAAGTTTCTAGAATAAAATCCCTCTTTTCGGGGTCCTCAATTTCTTTAAGCTTAAGAAACATTACTTGCATTAAAGGGTTGAGGTTAACAAACCTAGCTTCTAACATGTGAATTAAAGAAGCTCCAGCAATCTCAAAATTTGGAGCAAGTTCTACAAGGGATCTATCCTCAGTATCTTCATGTTTGCTAACATGATTAAAGAATTCTTCAATATTATCTTACCCAATCATAGAACCACTACCAATTGAAAGGTCTTTCAAGGTGAAAGTAGGGATCAACATGTTGAGCTAAGGAAGGGGTGACAACTAAAGGAGACTTAATAATTTTTTTGGGGGGTTTCAAATAAGAAAGCAAACAAGTAAAACTATTTTTTTTGTGTTTTTTGAAGAACCAAACAAGCAAACAAAGCAAAAAGAAAACTAAGCAAAAAAAAACAACAAAGTAAAGAGATTGGTTATGAGGGACTCCCCTTGTGAAGATGTCCTTGACTCCCCGGCAACGGCGCTAGAAAAATGTCTTGATGCACTCGATGATCGACGTAGAGTTCGTTGAGAACCCCAAGAGGAAGGTATGATGAGCACAGCAGAAAGTTTTCCCTCAATTATGAAACTAAGGTTTAATCGAACCAGTAGGAGCAAGGAAACACCCCAAAGGTGTTACTAGCTGAGCTTTGGCAGGGCGCACTACCGGTGCTAGTAGCAACGTGGAGACCTGCACAACACAACCACAGAACTTTGTCCCCAACTTGCGATGAGGTTGTCAATCTCACCGTGTTTTGCGGAAAACAAAGGATTAAACGTATCGAATGGAAAGAAGTAAAAGCTTGTAGTAAGTAAACACAAAGTAGTAAACAGTTGTAGATTGTATGTAAAGTAAAAGGACCGGGATCCATAGTTCACTAGAGGTGGCTCTCCTTAAGATAGATAACATGCTGGGTGAACAAATTACAGCGGGGCAATTGACAAACACCGAGAAAGCAATACATGCATATACTAATCATCTTGACTCCTTTGAGACTTGATTGGGCATTACAACATAATACATAGACCGCCATCCAACTACATCTATGACTAATAATCCACCTTCAGGTTATCATCCGAACCCCCTCCAGTATTAAGTTGCAAGCAACAGATTATTGCTTTACGAACTGCGTGTAAAGTAAACAATACAATTATTCTATGAACAAAGGATCGTTGTTTTCTCCCTAGTAGCAACAACACATCTAGTACCTTAGAGATTTCTGTCACTTCCCCAGATTACCAGAGGCATGAACCCACTATCGAGCATAAATACTAACTCTTGGAGTTGCTAGCATCTACTTGGCCAAGATAGCTACTAACAACGGAAAGCATGCAAGATCTCAAATAACAAAGACATGATAGAATCAATAATCAATCTGAAATAGCATCTCAATATCCATCGGATCCCCGCAAACACAACATGTATGGATTACAAATAGATGATCTTGATCATGAACGGAGCTCACAAGATCTAAACATGAAAGCACAAAGGAGGAGAAACCAACCATCTAGCTACTACATGGATCTGTAGTCCAACGATGAACTACTCACGCATCACACCGGAGGCTTGCATGGTGATGAAGAAGGCCTCCAGGGTGAATTCCCCTCTCTGACAGGGTGCCGGGAAGAGCTTCAGATCCCCCCGATCTAGGGACAAAGACGACGGCGGCTACAGACTCTTTCGTGGATTTTTGACCGGGTACCTAGGGTTTTCGTCCCGAGGGCAACTTATAGGCGGAAGGAGAGGTCGAGGGGGTGCTGGGGTCGGCCAGACCACCCCCTGGCACGGGCCAGGCCTGGCCGCGCGGCCAGGTGGTGTGGCCGGCCCCAAACCCTTCCCCATCTCGTATTCTGGCACTTGATCCCTTCCAGAAAAATAGGCACTTTGGCTTTTGTCCCGTCCAATTCCGAGAATATTCATTTTCCGACTTTCCTGGAACCAAAAACAGCAGAAAACAGGCAGCTGGCACTGTGGCTCTTGTTAATAGGTTAGTCCAAGAAATCATAATAAAAGTACTCCAAAGTTGGAACAAAACACAAGAAAGTGGATAAAACTAAGCATGGAACATCAAAAATTATAGATACATTTGCAATGTATCAATGTTCCCTATACTCATTTCGTCCCTCATTCTCGTTGTAACCTTGGCCTTGTTGTTGGTTATTGCCCACCTGATGTACCGCATCCCTTCTTTCCGGATTCTCGTACCTCGGCGGAGGTGGTGGCAGCATCAGTTGCTGTCCATTTCCCATGTTAGTAACGATGGCCGGGGTGTTTCATTTCTAGGTGCTTCGTTCCGAGGTGCCTGAGCATTCCGCGAACTCCCCTGTTCTAATTTCCTCATCCATTCACACTGCCGGGTCGTATGATTCGCTGGACCGTTCGGACATGGCGTATGAAATTTGCAAGGTTGGTCTAGCATAGACTCGAATGTATACCTCGGCCTATCCTTTCATTCTTGCCATTGCTTTTTCTGCTCCGGGGTCCAAGGCTTTCTCCCTTTTTTTTTCTGTTGCTAGCTCTGCCCTCCAGTTTTTTAGCGTTGACCGGCTCCGGCATTGGGTTGATCCCGGTCCACTGCTACGACTTGCTGCGAGTTATACCGATAATCCGGGCGCTCATCCCTTCTTTTTCCTCAGAAATCATTCCTCCTTGATGATCCGGGGCCATCCCGGCCGTAATACTCTTCGTTTGCTTCACTAGACATAACCGGGGTTGCGTTGGATCTCCCAAGGCATATGAATCTGCGATCCGGATCATCTCAGCCAAGGTAGTTGGCATATCTCGCTGTAATCTTTGCCACATCATACTTCCATATCTGCACCCCTGGGCGAACCACGCAATAGCTTGTGATTCAATCACTCCTTCGCACGAGTTTCTCACATTGCACCACCGAGTCAAGAAATCTCTATCTGGCTCATTCGGTCTCTGTCGGCACAACGCTAGGGTTTGCAGTCTGTTGGGTCTCTTGTAAGTGCTTGAGAAATTGCTAACGAACAGCTCCTGGAAATCCAGCCAGCAGTTAACGCTTCCTAGTGGAAAATTGTTCAACCAAACTCGCGCTGGCCTTCCAACATCTGCAGTACATACCTCACCGCCCATCTCAAATTTCCTGTTGCGATCTTGACGGTTGTGGCATAATCAATCAGCCAATCCTCTGGCCTGGTACTACCATCATAAGTTCGGGTTCCTCTAGCCAGCTGAAAGTTCGGCACTAGTGGCTCATTCATGATCCGGGGCCCGAAGCATGCTGGACCTGATGGACCTTGTAACTCAATTTGCTCTGACCTATAAATCCTACCCAACTTCAACCTCGCATCATCTGGCTGCAAGTTCCTACTTCCCAACCATGATCCAATTACGTGGTGATCCGGTCTAGGGTATCCATCATTGACCATAGCCGAATAACCATCATTGTATCTTTCCTGATCTGGATGTGTACGAGGCTATTGTGCCGCTTGTCCCGCACTTCCTTCTTGCCGAGGCATGCACTGTTGCTGCGTCCGAGGTACATTTTGTCCCGCTCCCATGGGATCGCGCTGTTCGGCATTGTCGTTGGCATCATTTCTTTGACTGGCATTGCCTTGGTCACGGTTACCTCGGGCAGCCACACCTCGGCTGGTACTGTGCCGGTCCTCATCAACTTGCACTGCTTTGCCTTTTCCAGCCCTTACCGGGTCATAAGGGACCATTTTCTTGTCTCTTCTCCCGAAGTCCACTACCTCTTCTCTCCTGGGATCATGACCCGGAGATGACGCGGCTCCTCTGGATCTTGCCGGGTTATTTCTGGCCGAATGTACCACCTGTGAGGCCCCTGGTGGTGCCGGGTTAGCCTTGTTTATTTCTTCATTTTGTTGGCATGCAACTCTCAACAGGTGATTTACCCTCTCTTGCTGCCTTTGTCGGGAGAATATCATTTTGCGGCCCGAAAGTTGGGGTGGCCAGGCAACGTGGTACCCAAGTTGATTTTTATCACCGCGATTCGAAAAGTTGGGGCGCCAATTGCTGAGAGGGGTCTTTCGAGTGAATGATGGCCAAACCAAATATTTTCAAATCGCGCCCGTTAAGTCAGGATATTCCATTACACTAGTTCATGTTGTGCCCCTCCTTCGCCGGTCACTCTTCTTAGCCACCCTGCACGTGTCGTAGGGGCAAATCCATTACTATACTTTCCTAACTCTTGACACTAAATCTTGCTGCGGCAGTGACGGCGGTCCCTTTTCTTCCCTTCCCCGACCCTAAATCTGCTGGCGGCGGAGGACCTTTTTTCTCCCTCCCCCGACACTGAATCCGGCGGCGGCGGCCTAGCATGTCTCGCAAGGCGAAGGTTGTCGCTATGTCGCCGACTGAAAAGGGTCCGTTGGGGAAGTCTGGGGCTCAACGCGTAGCTGGGGCGAGGTCTTCAGCCCCGGTTAGCGAGGAGGCCAGCAAGGATTCTGCTCCCAAGGTACCCACGAGCAGCGGGTTGAAGAGAAAAGCAAGGCCGGCGGCGGATTGTTCGGCTCCGGTGGGCGGATGCAGCACTCAGATCTTGAAGAAAAAAACCCGGGAGAAGAGCGAGAGGTGAAATTTTCTTATCTGTGCCTTATCTTGCAAGTAGATTAGTTACAGCATAATAGAATGGAATGAACTGAAATGTTCCCCTTTTTAATCAAATTAGGCACAACTTTGATACAAGGGACCTATATGAGTTCACAATTCATGTTCAGCAGTACACTACAAAGCTTGATTTTGGTTGCGAGAGGGTTGTGTTCGGGCAAGATGTGCATCTGCTTGTGAATTGCAAAGAGGTTGTGTCTGTTTCGTAGCTGGTAGATATGCTTGCCGCTAGAATTCCCTGGGGTTCTAAACAGTGGAGAAAATTTGTGTGGCGCAACATGAATGATACCTATCAGCAAATTGAGCACTCCCATGAGCTTCAGATGGTTTGGGAGTGTTGTGCAGCTGATCGTAAGGTGAAAATTGAAGCGATGATTGATGATATGTATGCAGATGCTGGAGATCTTGCTGCCAGAGCTTCTGCTCCTAGAAAATACGGACCAATAGATGTTGATCTAGATAAGTTCAGTATACGCATATAGGTGGATTCATACATGGCAAAACTTGATGAGGGAGTTAATAAGCCAGTTTCGTCATGTACTGTGGAGATCACTATCGATTCCAAAAACATAACTCTTGATGAAATGAGAGAGATGATCGGTAAGGAAATCAGTATTGGCCCTAAGCAGATGGCAAAAATCCGGTGGTGGCATCATAAGAAGTAGCAATTCATAGATGTTTTGGATACTGAAGATCTTATGCAGATTATGCGGCGAAAGAAGCGAACCAGGAAGGTGTTCTTCCTTGGTACCATTTCTGATGTTGTTGAACAGGTTATAGTGGATGTAGATGCCCCTGTAGTGGCTGAACAGAATGAGGTGGTCGACGTTGATGAGATCTGATGAGAGCTGCTACCCTGCGCTTGTCATATGGACCGCGGGGTTCCCCTGTCTGTATTTGTAATATTGACTGTTGTTGCATTTAGAGTGTGCTTCTGTGATTATGTTTGTTGAGAGATTGCGATATAATGATGTGCGAGCTGTTGAGATTTTCGTACATGTCACTCACTGAAACCATCGTTGTTGTAATAAGACATAAGTACATTGTAGTTGACATGATTATTATTCTTAAGATGACGTACCATACTTGTTTCAGTTATTATGTTTGTTGGGACATTGTAATGTAATGTTTTGTGAAACCATGACTGGACTAGTGATGCATAAATACATTGTAGTTGACATGATTATGTTTCTTGAGATGATGTACTGTACTTGTTTCTGTTATTTTGTTTGTTGAGAGACTGTAATGTAATGTTTTGCGAAACCATGACAGGACAAGTGATGTGTAAGTACCTTGTAGTCGACATGATTTTGTTTCTTGAGTTGATGTAATATACTTGTTTCTGTGATTATGTTTGTTGAGAGATTGTAATGTGATGTTTTGTGAAACCATGTCGTGGTTATGTTTGTTGGGAGATTATAATGTAATGTTTTGTGAAACCATGACTGAAGAAGTGATGCATAAGTACCTTGTAGTTGACATGATTTTGTTTCTTTGGATGATGTTGGTATGTTTTCGTTAGGCAATGAAATTGGGATGGAGGGAGTGCAGGTTTAATATTTGAAATGAGAATGTGTGAAGAGAATCCATATCAGGCAGGAGACAATAATCTAGGGAAAGGGCATGGTATCCATTAAACTATTGTAACATGCCAATTTAGTCATCATTGCAGCGGTAGAAGGGCTGCTCTCTCTCTCTCTATCTCTCTCTCACCGACGTCGTCGCCATCGCCATCGCATTTGCCATGCTATCCTTGAACGGCGAGGATGACCAGTCAAGCAGCGACAGCCTTCTCTCCGACATCGAGTATTCCTTCCATGGTGTGAGTTCCTCTGTTTTCTCGGGCTAGGGTTAGGCAATGGTAAATCACTCGATCTAAGCTCCATATGTGCATGCAATCGTGTTTGATTTTAGCTTTGCGTTTACCTATAGGTACCAAGGGCGATCTACGACTCCGAATGGGAGGGCCTAGATCTCGATGGAGAAGTGCCATGTGACCATGGGCTAAAACTGAGGAGATATGTTGCATTCGAAGGCAGTAACACCGGGAGAAGGTTTTTGGGCTATACAAATCAGGTTTGTTTACATTATGTGCAACTGTGACATGAAGTAAAATGTATCTTGCATGTTCATAACACTATAGTGTGTGTGTTTTTAGGTTGGCCCGGTGTGTAAAGCAGTAGAGTGGGTGGATCTTGAGTGGCCAGATGCACTTAAGAAATGTTTGGCACAGTTATGGGAGATGTATGAGTTGGAAAGGTCCGAGAGATTTATTGATGTAAGTGATGCAGCTGGAAAAATTATAAGCTGTCGGTACGAAATAAGGAGCTGGAACAAGAAATTGAGAATTTGCAGTCAAAGCTAACTGATGGAATCGATGGGAGCTTGGTTGTTGGAACTGCAAAGAAGCTTCAGGATAGTCACAGGTTGCTGATTCATAATGCAGAAAAGGAGATGGATCAACTCAGGGAAGACAAGAAGAAGCTAGAGTGCTGCATTGTGGATCTGTTGAAGGAACTAAAGAAGGCGCGCGAGGGTGAACAAGGACAGACTATAGAGGATAAAGGAAATTCGAGATGAATAATTTATGTTGTACCAATGCCTGAAACTAGTTAATTGTAAGACTTGCAGTTGCGCTTTCTGAACTAAGCCAAACTCAATCCTCGAGCAAACTAATTTCAGACGAACACGCATATCGTGCATAGAGTTAAGTTCACACTTACAAAATCACCACTTCAGAGGATAAACCAGGCAGTTCAGTACTAAATAGACATATGTTTGTTCAAGCGAGCCTGGCCCGGAGCTGCCTGTTTTCCTCCCTAAGATTGGCTAGCTCCTTCAGTACTATGTCGTGCTTCAGCTGTAGGTTCCAGCGCTCCATCACGGATTGGAGAATTTTGTCCGTAGCCATACGATTTCCTTCAAGATCCCTTTCATGATCTCCGTCTGCTTCCTAGCCGAGGTGCGACCTTCACTGTGTAGCTTCGCCCAGTCGGCGTTTAACTCCTTCAGTTTCTAGCACTTGTCAGAAAGGACCATGAATTCAGCGCACAGTTGGTCAAAGGCCAGTTTCTGGGAATTCCGCTTCTCCCTTTGGATTGCTATCTTGTCATTTAGCCGGTCGCCAGGTCCTGGTCGATCTTTCGCCTCTTTCCCTACAACAAAAATACATAGTATGGTTTGTTTAGTTCACCAGGACAAGCTGGTTAGTTTCCATAATTAACTGAATCGACTAGTGGCACTGTCATAATTTCAAGGAAGAAGCAATCTAGGACTAATCAACATTTTATGAATCGACTAGTGGCACTGTCATAATTTCAATTTCGAAGATAAATAAGATTTATCAGCAGTTTAGTGTGCTGTGGGTTTTTCCCAATATCACCAAATAGTAGTGGGAGAGTGGCAAACTCATAATGCAGAAACCCATGTCCAGATACATATGGAAAGAGAACATGGTGTCCATTCATGAACATGAACACCAAGACATGTCCAGATATATAAGGAGTTGCCCTAGGATTCTTATTGCACCCTATAATGGGAAGCAGACATGGGCATTGCTCCCTGAACCCTAAACATTACAAAAGGAGAGGAGGACGAACTGGTATTCGTGTCCCCACTAACGGGAATCAGACTTGGGCATTGCTCTGGTACGCCTCCAGACATGCCCTTAGCTCCTCGTTCTCTTTACGAACACCCTCGAGTACGGTGATCCCTCTGCTCATGTCCGCCTTCATCTCCTTGACTGCATCCAGGCAACGGTTCCTGTCATGGTAGGCTCAGATGGTAGCCTTGGTTTCCTCGACGCGTCCTCTGAGTGCCTCGCTGACTTCGTCCTGCAGGAGAATGCACCTTTCCACGAGATTCTTCTTCTCCTCCATGAGCTTGTTGATTATCTTGATGGCCTGTTCTTGCCTGATCAAGTTACGATCGAGCACTTTCTGCAGCTTAACGACGTCACGTGCAAAATATAGCGAGATCTCCTTCTGCACAGATAATTGCTTGCGTAGGCTCTCATTAGCTTGGGTGAGGGAGCGTGCAAGCTCATGTTGGTTGGCAATCTTGGAACTGATCGCGACCACCTTCTCACGGTACTCGGCCTTCGATCGCTGCATCGTTCATGTTAATTGAAATAGGAATTCTACAATTACACTCTAGGTCCCAGGTGAATACTAATACAAATCAAAAAAAATCCCCGTTGAATATATTGGCCGCAGTGTTAAAAAATGGACCTGGAGATCTATTGATGACCACGGTAAACTAATCCTAATCACAAAAAATCCATAGTGAATCTATGAACATCGGTATTAAGGAAAGACCAAGAGATCTAGTCATATTCATGAAAACAAATACAACTCGCAAAAGAAGAAGAAAAACGAATGCGGGGCGGACAACATCTAAGAAATCCACATCATAACTCGGAGAAATAACAGCGTGGAGATTTGCTACCTCCCTGAGACATGGAACAAGGCTGAACGGGTCCTGCAACGCCTCCTTCGTGGTGGATTTGGGCTCCACGGCCGACCTGTAATACGTAGAAGAGGAAGAGCCAGAAGAAGAAAAATAAGAAGAAGCTCATTAAGATCATGATGGAGAGGGAGATGGAGAAGAAGTAGAATAAGGAGACCGTACCAGGAGGAGCCCTCGCCTGCTAGAACATTCGACGCCATTGTCGGGGGAGATTGCGCCTCGATGAGAGGGTGGGCTTGAGCGGCTGGTAGAGCAAGAAGTGCCTCGCGGGGATTTCTCTCCCTTTTCTCCACGAGGATCGTCGACCAGCCTCTCCCCCTCCTCGGTGGAGCCATGGCTTGTAGGGTGAGTGTGGCGGAGGCAGGAGGAAGGAGATAGTGATTATTAGTGTGGGAGAAGAGTAAGAGTACAGGCCGTGGTCCAGTAGTACTAGTACTAATATACAATACCACTGTGTACGGTCTACCTTCTCAAAGAAGCCAGGGAGGCAGGGGTAGGGAATCGATGGTACTTGTCTTTATTGCGATGGACACTGCAATGGTCTTCGGCACCGCCCAAAATCCAGTATATAATAAGGGGAGGGCGAGCCGGGTGGTCGTCACAGGAATCGGCGCGCACATCCCGCGTGCGTGTGTCACGTGTTGATGGGGCAATGACGCGCGCAACTGCTGCACGATCACGTCGGCACGTCCAACTCCGTCGAACTCCACGTGACATGCATGCACGGGATATTTACGAGTCTAGAATATGCTGTGCCACTTTAGTTGTGATCAAATTATGTTCAGTACGCGAGATATTACTTTTTTTTGATAATCGACAAATGCACGCGTGGACACGACGCACGAAACCGCTGCTTGTCCTTGATCAGACCGGCACCCACTCTGTGTACCCAGCATCGACCATTCGGAGCAACTACCTCGAGCACGATGCCCCCTCGCCGTGGCAATGGCAGGTCCAAGCCGTCCACTGACCGTC